>PVJL010002955.1:0-174761 GCA_004026885.1 Lyroderma lyra
ACTCCACAACATACTCAGCACCAGCATCACCCCATTTGATGTTGGCGGGATCTCGCTCCTGGAAGATGGTAATGGACTTTCCATTGATAACAAGCTTCCCATTCTCGGCCTTGACTGTGCCTTTGAACTTGCCATGGGTGGAATCATACTGAAACATGTAGACCATGTAATTGAGGTCAATGAAGGGGTCATTGATGGCAACAATGTCGACTTTGCCAGAGTTAAAAGCAGCCCTGGTGACCAGGCGCCCAATACGGCCAAATCCGTTCACTCCGACCTTCACCATTGTGTCTCAGAGTCGTGCTGGCACTGCAAAAGAAGACACGGCTGTCTGTCGAACGGGAGGAGCAGAGAGCCGGGAAACTTCTTTTATAAAATTTGTTTCACAAGATTTCTTTAGTATGTACTGTGTACATTTATTTTTTACATATGATGGAACTTAGGAAAGTATTCTATCTGGGCGGTAATTTTTAGTTTTGTTTGTTTTTGTTGTTTGTTTTAGAAAGGCATTAAAGACCCCAGGGTTATGATACTGGCAGTAGTATCTGCATCCTTTTTCTCAACTCTTTTACTGAGTTTCTGAAACAAATACCTCTCATGTTTAGTATACCATTAGTATGCTTATACTGCACACAATTCATTGCTGTGGCATTTTGAGGTCTCTGAAGTATGTTCTTTTTGCTCCTTTATTTCGTGAATGGAGCATTTCAGTTCTTCTAATCAGTTCTTGGACATAATTAGACTGACACTTCTGTAGCCCTTGTGTTGGACATGCACAAAGCCCAGTGTCTCATTGAGGACAGGAGGTGAAATTACTGTCCTGATACTGCAGACGTGTGCTCTTGGGGCTCATCTGTAACAGTTAAAATAACAGATAATTTTCCTTCATGGAGCTTTAGGGTCAGGTGTTAAAGAGCCATAGGCTTTTAAATTGGAAGATATCCTAGAGGCCACTTTATGTAGCACTCCCCTCTCCTGCCCCCACCTATTTCTGAAGTGTTGTCAGGTTCCTGATTAATACATCCAGTGATTTCTAGTGATCTCATCCTTTTTCTGGCACAGTTTCCCTTCTTTTTAGTGTTAATTGTTGGTTTCTCCTCTTCTTTTCAATCTTACTAAATGTTAACTTTCTACAATAAGTAAATCCTCTTATTGTGTTCTTTCTCTAGGAATGTCAACCTTCTCATGGTTTTAAGTATTACCTGTATGCAAAATTGTATCTTTAGCCCAGACTTCTGTGAACTTCAGACCCAATCTAGTTTTCTTCTCACATTTCACTTGGATGTTGTACAGGTACATTAAACTCAAAATGTCTAAAACTAAACTTGTAATATTCCCTTCTAAACTTGATTTTCTTGCAAGTTATTCTTGACCCCATCTTCCTATCCCTAACTTCTCATATCTAATGAGGGTTATGATGAAGGACTTGGCGAAGTCCTCTTGTTGATTTTTTTTTTTAATGTCAGACGGGTAATGTGCCGATGTCATAACAAGGTTTGTGGGTGTCACATCTCACACAAGCGCATGAACACCCAATCATCACGCTTATGAACTACAAAAGGATCCTCTTGTTGATTTTTTTCCTGAATATTTCTTAAATCTATGTTTTTCTCCATTGCCATCACTAAGATATTGTTAGCTCTTTCTAACACATGTTTGTTCAACCCACGGCCCACAGGCTGCATATGGCCCAGGATGGCTTTGAATGTGGCCCAACACAAATTTGTAAACTTTCTTAAAACATTACAGAAATTATGCATGAACCTTATTTAGCTCATCAGCTATCATTAGTGTTAGTGTATTTTATGTGTGGCCCAAGACACTCCTTCTTCCAGTGTGGCCCAGGGAAGCTAAAGGATTAGACACCCCTGTTCTTATATACTGCAGTAGCCTCCTAATAGATGTCTTAGCATTCACACTTACATTCTCTAGTCCAGTGCTTCCCAACCTTTTACACAATACAGCACCCCAAAAATAGTATTTGCATGATTCACTGGGATAAGTGGACAAAGGGAGCTCAAGGTTGGAGGGAATGGTTCAGGGGGACTTTGACTACTCTGAATCTACTCAGCGACTCTAGGGACAAAGGGGATCAATATCTTGGGCACATCTGTTACCTCATTATGACTCACTGGTCATTCTGTGGGAAGCTGTGATCTAACTCATTATCTATGGTGTAGCCAGAGTGATACTTTTGTTCTCAGTGGAAATTTGATGTTTGTCACCCTTGCTTAAAAACCAGGGGTTTTCCATTATCCTCAAGATAAATATCAATAAAAACTAAAATTTTTATATTGCTTAAGACTCTGCATGATCTGACTCAGCCTCACCGGCCTTATCCTTTTGTATTCATTCATTCTCATGTACTTATCCTCTCTCCCTTCCCTTTTGCCTTCCCTCTGTCCTTCAGCCTCAGTGGTTGTTGGTTCTCAAACCTGCCATGCTTCGTTTGACCTTTGCACATGCTGCTCCATTTACCTGGTATTGCTCTCTCCCCAACTCAAACCTCTCCACTTATTTAATTCCCACTCATCCTTTAGATCAGTGGTTCTCAACCTTCCTAGTGCCGCGACCCTTTAATACAGTTCCTCATGTTGTGGTGACCCCCATAAAATTATTTTTGTTGCTACTTCATAACTGTAATTTTGCTACTGTTATGAATCGTAATGTAAATATCTGATAGGTGTTTTCCAATGGTCTTAGGCGATCCCTGTGAAAGGGTCGTTCGACCCCCAAGGGGTTGCGACCCACAGGTTGAGAACCGCTGCTTTAGATCAATTTCAAAACTGCTTCTGTGATTTCCTTGGTTATATCAGGTGTTTCCTCCATTAGACATTGGGCTTTTCCTTCAGAGCCCTTACTATACCGGTAGTTAAGTGGCCGTGTACCCCACAACAGTATACTCTCTGTGAGTAAGTGTGTGACTCGTTCACTGCTCTAATCCCAATGCTTGTTGGGCCTAACATATTGGATGCTTAGTAAATGTTGTTCATATTATTATGTGTCTGTTCTTGGTGCTGGGGATGAAGCATTAATTAAGTCTAATAAGATCCCTACTCTTATGGAGCTTACATCCATAAGACAATAAAGAAGTAAGCAAGAAAATATCATGTAGCAAAGATGATGTTTTCTAGACTTAACTGGGGGACTTCCTGTTAACTGAGAAACTAGGGAAATCCTCTCCAAAAAGGTGCAGTTTCAGCTAAGATCTGAATGACGAGAAGCAGCCAGCCACTTAAAAGTATCTGGAGGAAGAACATTCCAGGTAGAGGGCACAGGTGGTACAGATATCTTAAGGTTGGAATAAGTCTGATGGAGTTTAAGCAGTGAAAGGGGGAAGAGTGGTAATAGGTTGGAATGGTTGGCAGGGACCAGATCATGCAGGGCCTTACTGCCCAGGTTAAGGAGATTGAATTTTATGCTAAGTGTCATTGGAAGACATTATAGAGAGTTTTGAGGTTTAATTACTACTTGATTTATATGTTAAAAATTCATGACAAACGTTCGGGCTAGGATGGTGGAGACTTGAATTAGGATGGTAGCAGTGGAGCTGGATAGAAGGAAGAATATGGTTTAGGGATATATTTGGAAGTAAGTTAAGATTTGCTGATGGATTGGATAGAGTATATGGGATTTGATTTAATCTGTATGTAGAACATATCGTACATATTTATTTAATAATAAAGATTTGTTTAATCTATATGCAGAACTTATAAAAACTGGGCTAGACTCGAAGGATGGGTGAAAATTGGTAGAAGAAATATTAATGACAAGATATGCAGATAACACCATTTTACTGGTAGAAAATAGCAATGATTGGAAATGACTCCTGAGGAAAGTACCAAAGCAGGACTGCATTTGAACATCAGGAAGACAAAAATCATGACTCCAGAAGAAATACACAACTCTAACATAGACAGTAAAGATACCAAAATTGTTGAAAATATTGCTTACCTTGGTTCAGTTATCAACTGGAATGGAGACTGTAGCCAAGAAGTCAAGAGAAGGTTGAGACTGGGAAGGGCAGGAATGGAAGAATTAGGAGAGATCACCAAGAGCAAAGATGACTCTTACAATAAGAGACCAAGATTAAGATCACCTACATCCTTGTATTCTCAACTGCTATGTATGGATGTGAAAGCTGGACAGTGAAGAAGGCTGATAGGAATAATAATGGAGTCGTTTGAAATGTGGTGTTTGGGGGGAGGGCTCTACCTATATACCCTGAACTGCCCGAAAGATGAACAAGTGGGTCCTAGAGCAAATTAAGCCTGAAACATTGCTGGAGGCAAATATGACAAAACTGAAGCTGTCCTGCTTCAGGCACATCATGAGAAGGCAGAGTTCTTTGGAAAAGAAAATAATGAGGGAGTTCCCTGATGGTGTAGTGGCTTAAGGCTTCGGTGCTGGCGCTGTCAGCGCTGTGGCCTGGGTTCGATTCCCAGCCAGGGAGCTACCCACATACCAAAAAAAAAAAAAAAAAAAGAAAAAAGAAAAAGAAAATAATGGTGACTGAAACAGAAGGCAGCAGGAAAAGAGGAAGACCAGATATGAGATGGATTGACCCTATAAAAGAAGCTATAGGCATGAGTCTGCAGGAGCTGAGCAGGGCTGTTGAGGACAGGACACTGTGGACATCACTCACTCATAGGGTTGCCTGGAGTCGAAGACAACTCAGTGGCACATAACACATGTGGGGTTTGAAGGGAAGGAAAGAATCAGGAATGGTTTTTGCTTTGTTTTGTTTCTGTGGTTTTTAAATTGAGCACTTGGATGAGTGCTATTCACTGAGATGGAGAAGACTGGGAGGGGGTGGGGTGACTATAAACGAATAGTGTTTGTTTTAGACATGTTAAGTTGAGGTTTGGCATCCAAGAGGATGTGTTCTGTAAGCATTTGGATGTGTAAATCTGGAATAAATTTGGGAGTTATAATGTTTAAATCTATGAGACTAGATGAGTTTCTAAGAGAAAGTGTAGATAGGGGAAAGAGAAATTCCAGGGAAGTGGTATCATAACTGCTAAGAGAAGAAGGTACTTTAAGAATTGTGTTGAATGCTGTTGATAAGTAAAAATGTGTTGTGTAAGAAGAGAATGGAGAAGTAACCACTACTTTGAGCAACATAGAGATTGTTGGTGACCTGGACCACAGTGGATTTGATAGAGTAGATGGGTGCATGATTGGAGAGGTCTGAGCAGCAAATGGGAGATGAAAAAGTGAAGGCAGAGACTAAAAACAAGTGGTTCAAGAAGTTTTGCTAAGAAGGGGAGGAGAGAAAGAAGGCATTACCCTACCGAGAATATGAGGTCAAGAAAGGGGTTTTAAAAAATTATTTGCTCACCCAGAAGGATCTTGGAGAGAAAGAGAAATTGAAGACTAAGAAGGAAGAAAAAGGATTGTAGGAGTGCAAGTTTTGAGAAAGTGAGTGGGGATGGAACCACTGCCCGAGTGGAAGGATTGTATTTTGGTAGAAGCAGGGGCACTCTATCCATTTTAATGCTAGGGAGAGCAGAGTACATATATAGGTGTAGGTTGGTAGTAGATTTGGTAGTGGGAAGAAGAGGGAATTCTCATCAGATTGCTTGTATTTTTTCAATGAGCTGGGAATGAGAGTGGGGAGGAGAGGAGAGACTAGGAAATTTGAGGAGAGCACAGTATGAAATAGTTATTTTGGAGAGCAGACAAGTGAACATATTAAGAAAACTTAATAGAATTCTGGATAGTGTTGAGTGCCCATTTGAGATTCATGGTCCTGAATTTAAAGTGAAACCATTCAGGACAGTAAGTGTTTTTTTCCAGCAACATTTAGCTGTTCAGGTGTAGGTAGACGGTTGGATTTTAACTTTGGTTGGCATTTCGCCAGGCAGGTACAACAGAGGGAGGTGGCAAAGAAGAAAAGGGTGTTTACAAGGGGGTAAGTATAAATGATGAACTGTGGGAACTAAGCTGGTTAGGAGGGACAAGGACCATGGAAGCGTAATGGAGAATAAAAAACTTGTCACTGAGGGATGAGTTTGAAGAAATAAGTGCTGGAGAGCATGTTATCAGATAGAAGTGACATGAAAAAATACAGAGTAGTGGTTGTGAAACTGAAATTTCGGAGGTGGTGCAGTTCCTGGTGTTGCCGAGATCGCTAGTGTATGACCATGGGCTGGGTTGCTGAGGCAGCATAAAGTAAAACTTGTGAGGGGAAAGGAGGTCGTGGGATTAATGGATCATCTACATTCTTGTTGAAGTCACTTTGGTGCAGTAGTGGTGGAAAAGACAGTGAGCCATCGATGAATGAGGGACAGTCCCCAAGGATACTGCAATAAGGAATGGGGAAGAGGATGGGAAAGCATGATGCCATAGATTTCAAGAACCAGGGTTTTTAGAGGGAAAGAAAGAGAAATGGTTTGGCAGTTGGCTGAATGAATGAGTGGAAAGATGATGGGTGGATGGAAATTTATGTCTTTATTAGATAGATTTCATTGAAAATTGAAAATCTCTGAAATCTAACCACTGGACTCAGTTCTATGTTTTAAGACTTCCCGTTTTCTAAGAACAGAGGTTGGCAAACTATATAGCCTGCTGGCCAGTTCCTGCTTGCTGCCTGGTTTTGTGTTTTTAGAACACAGCTATCCCCATTCACTTACACCGCAACCATTTGTTTACGCATTGTCTACTGCTGCTTTTGCGCTGCAGTCGTGGGGTTGTGACAGAGACAGCCCCACATTTACTGTCTGGTCCTTTATAGAAAAAGTTTGCTGATTCCCACTTTTAAACATGGCTCTCAAACTTTAATGTGTCTCAGACTCACCTGGAGGGCTGTGAAACACAGATTACTGGACTCCACCACTAGAATTTCTGATTCTGTGGATCTGAGTCGGAGCCCAAGGATATGCATTTCTAACAAGTTCCTAGGTGTTGCTGACGCGGCGGAATTTCCAGGGCCTCACTGTAAGAGCAGTTGCTTTAGGCATTTAAGGTTCCCTTTACCTTTCATCTTCTCTGAGCCATATGTCCCTACTTACTTCAGCTGCTCATCACTTGACATGATTTACTGGCTTGTCTCATGCCATTTAAACCTGGTGCCCACAATTACCATGATTCTGTGGATGAGGCCTGATCAGTGCTGTGTGCATCGGAAATTTGTCCCACCTGGCTCTGCACTCACCTGTGAGCATTCTTTCTACTTTCTTTCCTTTTCTGGTGGCCTGTGTTTTCCCTAGGATTTAAATGAAGCTGATGTGTTAGGGAGAGCAACAGTAGATAGAGATCAGTTAAACCCTAACACTGTTGGGAGGAACCCCCCCTCCCCCTCTTGCCTCTGCTCTGAGGCGCTGCTTGAGTATGTGCAGATTTCCTGCGCACAGGTGGGATTGGGAGTCTGACCTACACAGTAGCAGTGTCAGAGTCTCTTTGCAGGTAAAAGAACACCTGTGAGAAAAACAAGGCCAGTCAGCACCAAGTCTTTTATTCTTGTCTTTCAGCAGAGGGACCTCTGAAAGATGTTTTGAAAGCAGTTTTGAAAAGATGCAGTCTGTAACTCTTAGAATTCTCTTTACTCTCCTACTCCATGCCTAAAATTGCTTTCTCTTTCTTTGAGCTTGTTTGCCAGCCGTATAGAGTTCAGAAGTTACCTTATAGCCTGGTTATGTCCTTAATGGTGAAGTGGATGTACCCGGAGGAGTTCACAGGTGGACGTGTGTCTTTGGATCAGTTATCGCTGAGCTTTAAATTCCCGGTGGGGTTTGGCCTGCCCGTCCTGCCTCTGGTGTGTGCGCCCCACCCACTCAGGCCATCTCAGCACTGAACACTGCAGGCTCGGCACCCTGCTGGCCATGGTTCTGCCTGTTCTGTCTCATTTCTCTTTCTGACTTCTCTGACTGCCCCCTTGTTGGCTTTCTTTTCTCCTCTCGTTTCCCAGCCTTTTTCACATTTTACCCTTTGTCTGCCAAGATGTGCCTCCTCAGCCCCAGTGAATTCTTGGCCTCTTGCTAAACTTCCCCATTGTGGGCAGCTAGCACCCTTCTGGCCATTCCACAGTTCTGCAAACGAACCCTAGAATCAGTGAGGCTCTTGGGTTTTTAATTTGGGAGTCACGGGAGAAACAATGAGAAGGTAGCCTGTGCCTGAGATGTTCTGATTGCTAGTAGAGCTTGAAGTTGGCCATGGTCTGCAGAAGCTGGGGATTTAGCAAAGGAAGAAATGTGTGGCCAAGGTAGGTTAAACTCAGGGTCAGTAACTTCTGAGCACAGATCTCACGGAACATCAGGGACATGGGGGGCCAAGACTCCTGTGTCTGCTGCCCTTGTAGATTGGATTGGAGGCAGGGGACAGTCAGGCCTGCTTTTATCCATCACGTCGCCCCCTCTTCCCTGAACTTCATTTTACCGGTCGTACCTATTTTGTCTTTAAGACAAGAGTTCATTTGAAGAAACAGTTCTGTGACTAAAGAAATATGGGGGTGTGGGAACACTGGTATTGTCCAAATACTTATTTTACAAATGGGGAACTAGAGGGTGAGAGGGGAAAACTTTTTTTCTGTACCCCAATAGATGACAAACAGGAAGAATACTAATTTAGAGAAAGAGAGAGGACAAAGTTCCTAAGAAGAGAAAAAAAATTGTAGAGATAGTCACAAGACGAATTACCTCAAGAGTCTCTTTGAGAGAGAGTGTCACGTCAGAAAAGTTTTAGGGACTTGAGCCTCTTCATGAGAGGATAAGAATAAAACACCAGCCCCTCAGTCTGACTCCCAGAAAGGAGAACCTCAGACTGATGAGCAATAAGTCCAACAATGTCATTTCCCTGGCCATGCTGAGCCCCACAAAAATCTCAGAATTTCACATCAGGAGAAGCCCCACAAGAATGTCACTGCACCCAGAGTTCTGTGGTTTGATGCCATTAGAGAATTTTCTAGGGAAAAGGCTCTGAGGGAGATTACTCAGCAAGACAGAAAAATGCTGCAGTGGGGCCAGCAGATGCCTTCCTGGGGCTCCTGGTGGAAGGTTCGCCCCCTGGAGTTTACACAGTGTAGTCCCCGTGCAGCTCACAGAGCTCCGACACTCAGCCGCTTCTCAAGGAGTTCCAACGTCAGGATGTGGGAAATTGTGATGGTTTGTTCTGTAGTTTTACAGTTTGGCCTGATAAGGTATAAGGACCTGACCCTTAAGGCCTGTTCTGTTTGTGAGAGCAAGGCTTTGATCCCGTTGGCAGCGGTGAGGTTTAAGATTTTAACCTATGTGTATCCAGGGGCAGAGGTTAGAGGGCAATGCCAAAAACTGCAGACCACCTTGAAGGAAAGTGGTCAGCTCCTGCCTTTGCTTCCCATGGTGAGTATTCCTCATTCATTTGATTCAGGAGGGAGAGCTACAAGTAAATCAGATAAGGCACATTTCCATAATAATGGCACTTTTTTTCAACAAGTACCGAGTTCCTGTTATGTACCAGCCATTCTTATATCAGGGGACAGAGCGAAGTCCTGCTCTCATGGACCTTTTCTTCTTGTAAAGGAGGACAGACAGACAAATACTGCTTCCGGTGGGGAGTAAGTGCTATGGAGGAAAATCCTGGTGAGACAGATACGGAGTACGGAGCTGCTCGTATGCAAAAAGGTCTATCCCATAAGGTGGCCTTTGAAAAAGGCCCGAAGGAAGTGAGGGAGCAAGTAAATGTGCGTATCTGGGGAAGAGAGTTCCTACACAGAGGGAGCCAGAGTGCAAAGGCCAGACAGGAGCACAGCGAGTGGACTGGAGGGACAGCTCGGAGGCCAGTGTGGCTGGAGCTGAATGAGTGAGAGGCAGTTGTGCGTGTGGAGGTCAGAGTCAGCTAAGAGCAAGACTCCGTGGGTTTTGCAAAGGCCTTTTACTTTGAGTGAGACGGGAAGCCACTGAAAGGTTTTAAGTGTTGAAAGATGACTCCAGCCACTGTGGGAGAAGAGACTGAAGGTGGTGAAGGGCAGAAGAGAGACCACCTAACAAGGTTATTCATTAAGGTCAGATTCGTGCTAACAGGATTTGTTGGTTGATTGACTGTCAGATGTGAAAGAAGAGTCAAAGATGACACCAAAGTTTTTTTGTCTTGAGCAAATTGCAAGACTGGAGTTATCACAGAAATGGGGAAGACTAGGGTCCACAGAATTTCTGGTTTGACTAAGTTTTAGGAAGAAGCCGTGGAGATTCAAGGAAGAAATAATTTGACTCAATCATTGGTTCCTTAATATTCTCCATCCTCTCTGACAGTCTCATTTGCATTTGGGTCAATTCTGCCATGATTTTGAGGGAAGATGTATGATCCCATCGTATTAACTTTGAGGGATCCTTACCCATGTGTCTACAGTTCAGTGGGTCAGACGCTGTGGGTCTACAAGAGCCTGAGGGGTAGATGCTGTCTCCCTGGGCATCCCTCATTTCAGGTGTTATGTTGGTTTCCTAGGGCTGCATAACTGATTACCACAAAGTGGGTAGTTTAAGACAACAGAAATATATTCTGTCACAGTTTTGGAGGCCAGAAGTGCAACATCAAAATGTTGCAGGGCCCTGCTCCCTCGGAAGGGTCTAGGGATGAATCCTTTCTTTTCTCTTCTAAGCTTCTGATGGTTGCTGACCACCCTTGGCCTTCCTTGGCTTACAGATGCCTTCTTCAGCTCCTGGCATTCTTCCCTTTGTCTTCATGTGGCCTTCTTATAAGGATACTAATAATTGGATTTAGGGCCCAACCTAATCCAAAATGACCTCATTGTAACTTGGCTACATCTGCAAAGATCCTATTTCCAAATTAGTTCACAGTCACTGGTTGCAGGAGTTAGGACTTCAGCATATCTTTTTATGAGACATAATTTGACCCCCAACAGGTGCTTTGGTCCAGGTTTGATTATGAGGGTCTTTGGGGCTTAGATATCTTTGAGGATGAGAAAAGACCTATTGAAATACAGTTAGAGAAACAAGTTTCTCTGTATTAGGATGCTTTATCTGTTGGGATAAAAAAAATTTTTTTTTTTTAATATCCAGCAAGTTTATTTAAACTAATTAAAAATTTAAATATAGAAAAATTCATTTTGCATTATTCTTTTGAAACTTGAAGACTTTAGGACATGCAGTGGTTAAGATCATGAAAAATATCATGTAACTGGAAATGGAAGATGGAAGGAAGAGACATAGAGTGAAAAATGTTACAGATGAGAATTGCTTTGATTTTTATCTGAATTTGATATTGAATTTGATCTGAAGCGATACTGAATTTGATTGTCCAGCGGCCTGGGCAGGTAGAAAAGCTCCTGCTTATGTTCAATTTTGTGGTATTGCCAGCTGGGGCAGCACGTTGGCAGAAAGGAATGAACAGACCTGGGTCGCTGAGCCCTGGCTGACGGCTGCAGGAGTCCCCCCCCCGCTGGCTCCAGTAGCCTGTTTCTTAGCTTCCCACGGGCTGCATACTACCTGGTGCTCGCTAGCTGCTCCCCTTCTGTGCAACACCAGTACATGGACATTCTTCAGTGGTGTGTCAGCACTTATTAGTATTTCCCACATTTTACTCACCACAAGTAGAGTCCCTAAGGGTTATTGATCAAAGGAAGTTTAAAGTTCCCACTCTGATACCACAATGACGAGACTCTGTCAGGTTTAGCAGTATAATTAAACATAATTCTTTAGAAATAATACACATTTGTGGCCATCGAATTATGATGGGCACTATGAGTTTTTACGGCACCCCTGTTATTTTACAAGGAATTATGTGGAAGTTGGGTAGATGTGAGATGAGTAGAGACATGGCTCTTTCTGGCCATCAGGAAATTTGAAGTTAGGAGAAGACAAACAGGAATCAGAGGTTCACACAAGAACAGATAAAAGATTTGAGGATGCCACAGCATTTGGCATCTAAAGGAGGAGGTCTCTAACTGTATTGTTTAATGGCTATCTGGATAGGAGAGTGGGAAAAGTGAGAGGTAGGGTCATGTAGAGAGGTTTAGGGGTCAGGCCTTGAGCGGTAGAGGCATTCACTTTTATTTTCCACAGTGGTTGGGGACCATTTCGCAAGCAATGCCTGTCAGACCTGTTTGCCTGTCCTTTGCCCCAGCTTTCCCTCGGTTCCCCAGGTCCTCTGGGCACTTCAGTGGTCAAAGTGAAGCCTCAGCTGCTCGGGTAAAGGGGTAGGGAGGGCAGCCCAGGCAGCCAGTGCTCTGCATTGTTGGCTCTAGTGTGGCTCAGTCATGTGCACCCTCGGGGATTATTCTGAGTATTCCTCAAAAAGGGAGCCTTCATTTCATGTCTGTTAAGTGGGAATGTAGCCACAACTATGTCCTTAGGGCAGGGACCAGTGGTGAAGCCACCATACTTCTGGGGTGACCGCAGGGCAAATAATGTACAGACATCATTTCCTTTGACTAATCTTTTGTAATCCTGGTCCAGATGTGGCTCCTGAAAGTAAAGTTCTTTGTCTAAGTTGAGATTTTTAATTTAGGACCCAGATGGGATAGGAGGTAAACTTCCAAAGGGTCTGTTTTACTCAGTGTGTCACTGTCCTGGATTCCTGGCAGGCAGCAGTTTCATTAGAAAAGCATATTTCATCCTGACTAATCTGCCTCGGTGAGACATGTGATTGTAACTTCTCAGGACTCATGAACCCTGTCGTCTCTCTGGACAGAGGGTACACTGGCCATTTTGCAGCAGTGGTGGCTACAGGATCTGGCCCGTGCCATGGAAAACCTTGAGAGACAGTCTGCTATGAGGCCAGAGCTTTGTCCTGGAATTTCCTGGCCTTTGTCTGTCTGGTGTAACTTCATATACCCAGATGCCTGTTTTTAGAGTCTACTTCCTTCTAGGGGAAGAATGCTCTGGCCTTACACAGCACTTCTATTAATACTTCCTATACCAAACAACCTCCTCCCGCTGTGGGTGGGGATCGGGGGAGCACTCTGGGCAGGTGTGTGTACCTGGCTTCCAACTGACAGTATGCTCCTAGAAGTCACCGGTCACAGAGGAGAAGCCCTGACCACTGGAGGTAACAGGCGTATCTCCCAACCCAGCTGTTCACCCTAACCCTTGCTTCTTTCTCACATTGCAGCAGAAAAAATCCTACCTGGAACGGAGTGTGAAGGAAGCTGAGGACAACATCCGAGAGATGCTGATGGCACGAAGGGCACACTAGGAAGGCTGTAGAGGAAGCTTTTCCTCCCATTCCTGGCAAGGATGAGGGGTCTGGGCTGGGAAACAGCTTCTGCTGTGCCCTTATGGACCTTTTATCTGGATGGTCTGGTAACTCTATGTGTTCCCCATCACCCTGAGTCTCTTTCAGATCCCAAACCTGTATTTTTTATCCTGGCTCTGCCTGCCACCGGTGCCCAGGACAGTCCTCTCCCCTGGGGGTATGGCAAACTCCCAGGAGAGGGCACATGGGAGCCAGGAAACATGGGGAGCTCTGCCCGAGCGCCCTACTAGCCATGCTGGTCAGACCAATAAAAGGCATTGGTGCCACTCCACTAAGTCTGCTTTTCTTGAGCTGACAGATAAGAACAGATGGCCAGAGAGGCAGAAGCTGTTTCCACCTCATCTCTGTGTCCCTTCCCGGGGCTGTGCCCTGTTCCTTCTGCATCGAAGCCTTCCCCTCTCCTTTCTTCCACGTTTCTTTGAGTAAACCCCTTGCCCTAAGAGCCTCCAGGTACTGTGCCGAGAAGCAAGAAAAGGGACCAGGGCATAGCTGGATTTAAGTGACCCAGACAGCAGTCCGTAAATCTTCCCTTCCTGCTTCCAAATGTTCCAAAGGAAATTAAGTAACCAACCAGCAGTACCTCCAGACCGTCTTCCTCAGCTCCTCTCGTAAGCTGGAGACTACAGTCCTGAGGCCTCCTAGAGGCTTGGGGGCAATACTGTGCTAGTGCCTGTTTATACTGACTTGGGAGAACCAGTTACTTGATTTCCAAGAATTTTGTTGCAGGCCAGTTGTTAAACACAGCCACTATTAAAAATTAAAGTATGTAACTTTACAAGTAAATCATTAAAAGCAAGGGTAATAGATGTTCAAAACTTACCCTTTTGAAATTACTAAGTCTGGCCATGATCTGTGTTTTTGAGGTTAACAGTTTTGTTCTATTTGGATGGTGGAATTAGTACCTAACTGTGTACTCCTGCGTTTCTCTTCCCAACTCCATGTTCAGGTCATTTCAAGTGGTAGCTTGAAATCAACTGTGAAGGGACCATTTACTCCACAGAAATCAGGTGATACCATAAAATCATGGCTTTTTATATGTTTTTAAAGAGCTGGTAGTTAAGTATCAGCACATCACTGTTTGGAGGGAAGGTAGGCAGGGCAGGCCAGCGGAGGAAAAATCCGACCCGCTACTATGGCAGCTCAGCGCCACCCTGTGGCCAAAGCTGAGATGTGTGGCCTGACTGACTAGGTTTGTATTATGTGATAACTCTTCTCCCTTGTGTTAAGCAGAGACAGCAGGACAAGAAAGCTTTGGGTCTGCCGCACCCCCGGCCCCAGACTGTGGGCTCCTGCTCTCCTTCCAGAGCAGGCCTGGGGCAGCCCAGTTAACCTAGGCTCTGGGTAAAACCAGGTGTGGCTCCTTGGTGAGTCTGTCCCTGAGTGGGGGACTAGGGAGAGATGCTAGCTCGGTGAGGGTCCTGTGACCTGGCTGGAGGGTCCTACTTTCCTGATAGCACCTACAGTGCTAGTGTAGCAGCCAGAATGAAAAGGTGAATGGGCCCCTCAGATACAGGACAGTGGCCACTAGCTGAGATCCGCAGGACTTAGATTTTATCTGGAATAATTCAGACAGTTGAGGTTTAGACAAATTTATTGAAATTTACAGGGTGTTAGCAAAGAAATCATTCAATATTATGTTACATTATGTACTACCTTGAATGTATAATTTAAAAATTATAAATATATATTTTATAAGCCTTTGGCCAAAAAAACAAAAGGTATGTCATTTAGCACATTTGTGAAAGGCCAACAAGAAATAGATTTTGAACATTAGAAAGATCAAGTCACTGAATTAAACAGCAGCAACCCCTGCTAATCTAGAATCCCACCGTATTGAAGGTAGAAGTGTCTGTGCAGCGCTAGTCATTTATTTCGGCAATCAGAAGGGAAGGGGCAGGCACGCCTGAGGTGGCAGCAGAGCTGGCAGGACAGCAGAGTCAGGCTGGTCAGGTGAGCATGTCCCAGAGACAGCAGCAACAGAGAGCAGTCCAGCAGGCTGTGAGGCAGGTAGATGGGCCCAGGTCATCCCTTCTTTGGTCTTCCACCACATACACTGGAGGGGAGGGAGGAGAGAGGGTGAGTGTGAACTGGCACAAACCCTGGGTCCTATAGAGCCTGTACTTCCCAGACCAGGGGAGGGTTATGCCCCACAGAGCCACTGAGCAGACCGGGTTCAGCCTTTCTGCCATTGCAGGTGAAGAATGGAGGAAGGGTGACTGAGCTGCTGAGCGTCTTTCCCTCCTCCTCCTGGGAACACTCATCCTTGCAGGGTAAGCACTAGGGAACCTGTACAGTGGCCTTGCACCAAGGCAGCCAAAGGTTAGGTAAGGAGTGCCCATTGCTGTGTGACCAGAGGTGGCTAACCCAGCTTGGTTTATTAACCAGGCAGCACTATATCCCATACCTTTATAGAGGACTGGGGGTGTTTCTTAGGTACAGCTAAGCCGTTTCTCAAGAGAGAGCATAACCAAAATCTCGTAAAAAGGGGCTTTAGGCCCTGAAAGAACAACCAAGAATCTTCTTCTCATCATTATTATTTGGGACCTGGGAAAATACACAGTATCAAAGAGTGCTCCAACCCCCAGACTTTCATACAAAGCAGTAGAAACCTGGTCAAGAGGGCTGGCTGGCTGGAGCCTGACACTCTTGCTTTTTTTCTCAGAAGGGAGTTGGAAATGTGAGCCCTGTCAGGACTAAGCGCTCTATTAAGAGATTTGCATGCAAACCAAATCTGCAGGTCAAGGAGGACCCCAGCCACCCTTTACTCATCAGATGACTTGTGGCCGACATCACTCACTCTTCCTGTAAGGACGCACTCACAATGGCTGATGGTCAACCTTGGCCTCAGAGAATCTGTGGCCACTTTTAAGAAAATCTCAAAACTGCCACCACCACCACCATCATCAAGCTTAGTTACAGGCAGTAAAGGATTAAACTTTTTCAAAGTTCATGAACACATGAATCTTATAAATTAAACCAGTCCTTTAGCAGTCTTCTTTTAGTTCTATTTTTGTATACCTATTTTTATACCTCCTCTCTTTAGAGCCTGGTAGAGTAGCTAGAATTGCCTGGGTTAATAGTGCGCTTTCCCAAGTTCTCCCATTGTATCAGCCGCTTTCCACAGAGACATCCCTTTCCCTTCTCTCCTGGCACAGGTTCAATCTCAGCTGCTTCCATTTGGCCCCACTTAGTAACAACTTTTTGTTCTGGGTCTGGGAGACAAGACTCACCAGGGAAGCCTAGTTGGAGAGAATACAACTGTGTATTCTTAGGCCTGATAGGTTCATTACCTGACTTAGTCCTAACAGTAACCTTGAGGTACATATTACCATCATTCCTGTTATTTCACAGGTAAGGAACGCGAGGCTTACAGAGGTTAAGTGGCCTGTTTTAAGGCCACATGACTAGGCAGGATGTGAATCCAGGCCTTTGGAAAGTCAACCATGTCCAGGCCCAACTGGGATAGAAAAGGGACCAGGGAGTGAATGAGCTCCAGGATAGTCCTCTCTCATTCCAGCCAGAGCCCACTCGAGACACCAGAGCAGGAAAGCCTGAGGCAGCGTATCACCTGCCCTCTGTCAGACAAGCGGCCCAAGTCCCTGGTTTCTCCTGATCCTGCATGGGCAGTTCTGGACAAGGAAACTGAGGACACAGCTGGCTGTGGACCCCCTTGAATAATCCCTTCCTGCATTCTCGCTGCCAGAGCACTGGCTCTGCTGCCAGTGGGGCAGAAGGGCCCCTCCCCTGCCAGCTCTAGAAACAGCCTGCTTGATCCAGGCCTGAGAACCAGCCCGAGGTTGGGTGGCTATGTGAGAGGTCCTCCTACACGCAGCACCACTCGGACTTCACAGCCCTGTGGTTACAGGTATCAGGACACGTGTCTCCTCACCACTTCCCTTCTCAGAACCAGCCCTTCCCTCCCGTCAGAACTGCTAAACCTCAGGCAGCTTAGTTGGGAAACACACGTCCCAGTCTTGCTTCCTCGTGGTCCAATGTGTCCTTGCCAGGCTGTATTTCACATGACATAGTCCGATAGGGACTTTGAGCTCATCACTCCTAGGCAGTTCCTACAGAGGTTCAAAATAAATAACCAGTCTGGCTGCAGAACAGAGGACTTGAGACTGGAGGGCTGCGTCAACCTTGATAAGCGTCGTGTGCTGTACCTTAGAAACTTGACTCAGTCATTTCCTGGGACACGAGGTCTTCCAAAGCCCTTATGACTTTCTCCTTTCCAGTAGCTGAGGACAGAACCTCTGCGCCCAAACTGCTGAAAGGGTTGGGGTGGGGGGTGGGGTTAGATCTAGCGATAAGAGTGACTTGTGTTTTCCTTGCTTTTCAGTCACCAAAAGCAGGGTGACTGGCCCAGGAGAAAGCTCTGAGAAAGGCCTCACAATTCTTCATGGTACCCACTCTGGGGCCCAGAAATGGCATATTTTACAACTGTTATCTTCCTAGATGCCTTACCTACCTGAGGGGTCTGAGGTCCTGACCCCCCAGAGGGTGCCCGCTGTACTGAGCTGCACAGCCTCATCGCCCCCGGGAGCCACTGCTCTTCACCTCCCACTCCGCCACCTGCCCCCTTCTCTGGCACCCAATGGGTGAATGTGCCTGAGAGCTCCTACAATGCCCATGCTGCCTGAGTCCTGCCTGGGCCACGCCTGCGTACTTGAAGCCCAGGGACCCGTGTGCACTGAAGCTTCACTGGTAGTACTGGGTACCCAGCAGGAGGCGAGGCAGAGATGATTCCACTGTGGGTGTTCCTCTGGCCTCATCTGGCAAGCAGGGCATAAAAAGGGGGCAGAGCCACGGTTATGTAAGACATTAAACATCAGAGGAAGCTGGGTGAACAGTATATACAAACTGTACCCTCTCTGCAGTGCTTCTATAAGTCTACAGTTATTTCAAAATAAAAGGTTTGAACAAAAAAGGAGGGGTGAGGTGAGAGCAGGCACTGCCTTTGGGGGCAGTTGGGTCAGTGGCCAGGCAGAGAGGTGGTGAAAGGGGCTGGGAGAAGTGCAGGGAGGGTATATGAGCATATAGTTGTAACCCAGAGGCCCAGACTCAGTGAGAAAGGCCCAGGCAGAGGCTCCCACTGACCTTGCCTCTGCAGGAAGCAGAGTGGATAGATGGAAGATGCTTGGAGGCATACAGCCCCCTGTGCCCACTAAGCCCTGGGGTCTTCTCCAGGGTCACCAGCCCGTCTCCCAGGGCCACTAGCCTACTAACCTAGCCCACCTAACACAGCAACCAAGTCCCAAGGCCCAGGGGTGCCATTCATAAAACCTGGTTCTGGGCAGTCAAGGGGAGTTCCAGGCCACATGGGCCGGGGCAGAGATAACTTGCAAGAAATGTGAGCAGAGGCCTTAGCTGAAAGCTCCCGTTCCTTAGCCCCTTCCTGGAATCTGAAACCTTTCCTTGCTCAGCTCAGGCATTTTAAATGATTAATCAGGTGCTGGTAATGGACCCGTATTAGGCCCTTGCATCTACACACAGTTAATAATGAGAAGCAAATAAAAAGGCTGGGGCCTCCCAGCGAGTTCTTTCATCTGGGGCCTTTTTGCTCCAGCAATTAGGAAGCCTCACCTTGGCCGCTCACAGCCCAGACCAGTGATGGCACCCAGGGCCGATCTTCATTGGCTGAGACCACCACAGCCATGGCACCTTCTAAGGACTGGCCCAGTGGAGATGACAGCTTGGTCAGAGGCCTGTAGTCTGCTCACCCCAGCTGCCCTCAGCCCACCTTGAGCATCCAGGCCAACAAAAGCCCAGCCTTTCCAGATATCAGAGGATGCTGGAACAGCCATACTGCTCAGACCAGGAAGCAGGAAGGGAGAGAAAAAATCTTAGAAATAAGTAAAATGTCAGGATAACTACAGGATGGGCCCTGGCCCTCCATGCTGGGGCAGAGGAGAGCACACAGCCTGCTGAGAATTTCACTTCAGCTTCCCTCAGATGTGCATGTGCAGTGGGGCCGTTTGTTACTCAGCACGGGGCTGTGCTGGTGATAAAAGATGCCCTAAAGGCAGTGCCACCGTGTCACCTGCTCTCAAGCCCACGAGCAAGAGGTAAGTATGCTGAGGGGGAGAGTGATGGGGAATACAGTGGCCAGCAATAGTAGAGGTGACCGAGAGCGCAGTTTTCACTGGAGGCTGAAGATTAAGAGCAGGATAGGAGTATCTTCCACTTCCCTCTTCCTCCACAGGGAGGCAGGACACGGGACTGGCAGCATCAGCACAGCCTTGGCCCAGACTCTGTACCAGCAGCTGTCTGTGCCTGCTAGGCTCTGGGCCTCCTGGGCCTCTGCTCACCCGGCTCCTCATGCCTCCTGCAGCTTCAGCCCTGGCCTCACTGTGTCTTTGGGAAGCTGTAAGTCAGGCGAGGCCATGTCTCCCAAGTCTGTCACTCTCCCTGCCTCTGTCCAAAGATACCTACTCCAAGGTACAACAGTCTGGCCAACCACTTCACCGGCTCACTCACACGTCACTGACGTCCCCCCAGCTGACTCGTCATTCAGCCCGCCCTCACTCTCTGGGCAGTGAGTGCCAAGTGTTGTAGATTGGTCTGGAAAAGGTGACAGTTTGCTGGCCTGTGTGTGGCTCCCTGTTCTGAGATCTCCGTTAAGTGCAGCTGCCACTAACTCCCCTATGAGGGGCGCAGCTGCTAGATGAAACCAGGTAGCTGTATCTCAACCAAGACCAAACCTTCTGAGGGGCTGACAAGAATCTAGCAAATCCCAGGCCCATCTCACCTAGAGCATGCAGGAGAGGGACCAGTCACCCCCAGACCAGGAGGCAGACCACTGGGCTCTGTCATGGGCCAGCTTACACTTCAGCCCTGTCCATCCTAATCAGTCCTATGTAGAGTACACTGAATGCAAAAATTTCCATAAACAATAAAACCAGTTAAGTACACTAGGACACACTGTGCCAGTCCGGTAAGCAAGACTGCATTGCCATCACCTCCAGTTGCCCCATCTGGGCTAGACCTGGCTGGGGCCACTAGGACAGAGTTGGTTGTAGACCCTGGAACAACTGAGATCATCTTAGATGGTGGAACTACAGATGAAACTGCCTTGGGGGTCACAGGGGCCAGTCATTTTTTAGTAAGGAGAGGATGCTGACCTCAAAGTATGGAAGTGACTAAGCCCCCGTGCCTCCCGGCCCAGGGCTCTGCACACCAAGATGAGGCTCACTTCAAATCGGATAGCAGCCTGGCTACAAGTGACCTGAAATGTGGTTCCGTATGGAGGTGTGAAAGGCTGCTCTCTTCTATCTCTGCAGGAAGGCAAGGTCTAGTCCTCGCCCTGCTCCAGAGTGTCCCCAAGGGAGTGAGGGCCCATTAGCTCAGAACTACCTGGTCCAGCAGTAAACTGGGAGATGGTGATTTTCAGGGTCCTTCCTGGCAGCCACTCAGCACTCTCCAGGCAGGCGAGCAAGTGCCAGCCCAGAGGGGGTGGGGAAGAGGGGTGGCTGCGCCTTCCCCATAAAGAGAGCTACTCAGACTTTCCTTGGCCACCCACCCCTTGGGTTGCTTCTTTGTCAAAGGACAAGTAGCTT
The DNA here is from genome assembly GCA_004026885.1 of Lyroderma lyra. NCBI lineage: Eukaryota > Metazoa > Chordata > Mammalia > Chiroptera > Megadermatidae > Lyroderma > Lyroderma lyra. The sequence goes on from PVJL010002955.1 coordinate 20,745, forward strand.
GTACATGGGCTCTGGAGGGGTGCTGTCCAAGTTCCAAAACTGACACTGTCACCGACAGGCTGTATGATTCTGAACAAGTCACAGCTTTCCTGCGCCCTATCTTTTCACTTGCAAAATGAGGGACAGAGTAGTGCCAGGAGCCTAAGTTTTGGGACAAAAGACAGTGTAAAGTGCTTGGCCCAGGGCTGAGCATAAGTGAAGGAAGAAGGGCTTAATAAATAAGAAGGAGCCACAATGTGATGATGTCCTACAGAAAAAACTACCAGAAATCTGTTTTCTTATTCTGGGGCTGTGTGCAGGGAGGGGCTCGGCCAGCCAATCTGTACTCGGACTGGTATATTTGCACACGAGGGGGAGAGGCCATGTGTGCTAGGGGCGAGGGAGGCAGAATACACACTTCAACTGCGAGACCCCTCAGAGACTGGAGGGGGTGAAATATTTGGAAACATCCCATTTGCCTAGATGTGATGGGGCTCTGGCTAGCAAGAATGCAGACAGACAGTAGGGTCTGCGAGAACAGGATGTGAAACAGTACGCAAGAGAATGGTCCAGTCAGACGGGATGTACACATTTAAAAGACTAAAAACTGAAGAGTAAGGTGGTTCTTCCTTATGCCTTAAATAAAATGAGCAATCAAATGTGATTAGCCCACAACTGAATCTCAAAAATTCCAATAGGACTGGTAGCCTTGTTCAATGAATCTCAGGTTCACTGAATCTCACTCTCTAGTTGTTTTTTAGTCTAAGAAAAATGCAGAAATGGGATAAGAGAGCAGACAGCATTTTCTGTCCATGTTTACAGAATATTTAAAAGGAAAGAACCATCCTCCTCCCACGTGGAGATGCTACAGAAGGCAAGGAGGTTGCTGAGGAGCCTGGATGGCATGTGTGAGAGAATGCACAGTGCATGTCACTTTGCTCATGTGACACTCAATGCATTTGCTGGAAGCTGACCAAAGGTGTTTTCCAGTAAAGACTGCTATTCTACAAGGGGGAAAATGGAACTCACACCACTTAAGTAACAAAATAGGGGCTTCCCCCACCACCAACAAAAGAAGAGGTCAACACCAGTGCCCACATTCCTAGTGCCAACTTGGGAGTCGGGCAGACCTGAGCTGAGGTCTTTGCTGTTCTTCCCTTGCTGGGTAACCTTGGGCAAGTCATGTGACCTCTTGGAGCCTCTGCTTCCTCCTCTCTAGGAAGGAAAGGCAGTTGTGGAAGCTGTTGCCTTAGATACCATGTGAGAAAAGGACCAGGACAAAGGTTGAGTATCACTAAGGTCAAGAAGAGAGATCTCAGTTTACAAACTGGAAAGTTTCATCATGGAGATTCTTAAATCATAAGATCACGTACATTTCAAACGTTATTCTTCATAATTTGATAGGCACTCCACTGTTTATGTCCATAGAACTAAAGCACTGAGGTGCCAGCCATTCTGGTGTGACATCTCCATTCGTGACTGCTGGCCCAGCATCGAGCCCCCTGGGTCCAGAGTACAGGGACCTACATATCCACAGACATGCCACAAGCTGACAGGAGGGCTCAACAGCTTGGGGTAAGGGATTCTATCCAGATGAGTTAATAAAATGAAAGACTTAAAGATAATTTTAGCTTTGGTTTTTTGTTTGTTTGTTTTTGTAAATCTGAGGAGCTAACCAAGAGACTTTCATGCTGGTGAGAGAAGTAAGCAAGCCACCAAAAGGCAGCTCCACATGGTTTACTAGGGTGACAGCCCCACTTCTGTTGCACAGACATTAGTGGGAAGAGGAGAACACACACCTTGAAATAACCAGTGTTTATTGTTTAGTTTGGAGAGCAGAAAGTAGCCACTTTTTCATCCTGAAGTTGGCTAAGAGACAGAGACAGGGATGGAAGAGCAATAATGGCAGGCGTTTGCACGCTGACATAACGAGCTATTCCTTGGCACCCCATTCTTTCACTGGGAGTCTGACTGGACCATTGCCTCAGACAGACCAGAACCGAGAAGACGTCACTGTAAAGATCAAAAGGGAGAGTGGGGTCAACAAGTATGAGAAACCTGATGTCACAGGCGACATTATTAAACAGGAGGAGGAAGCAATTCATTGTGTCATGAACATATTTCTGATGTAGCTTTTGGAGAAATAGGTATGAGTGGGGCTGCCATGCCAGGCAAAAGAAATTAAGGAAAAATTAGAGAAAAAAATCTGATCATGCCCAGCCCATGACAGTTCTGTGACCCAGTGGCAGTGGAGTAAAGCCCCCGAATTTGGGAGAATCCTCTGATGGCTTGCAAATGGCGCCACATCTTGTTCACAGCCTGCTCAAAAGTGAGACGCAAGGAGACCGACGCGATGAATGATGATGGCTTACCTGACCCAGAATGTGGCCTGGCTCACAAGCCCCTCAACTTGCTGGTCATCTTTTCATGGCTGTTCCTACCTAATGTGATGTAGCTCACACCTCATTTACTGCCAGACTACAAAGACACCAATGCAATAAGTCATAAGCTGGGGATTTAATTCTGGGATAATCACAATGTAGCAAAGGGAGGAGCAGGCTGTCTTGCATCATTAAAGGTTATAGCATATAAGAGTGAGCAAGCAATCCCACTGAAATACCTACCCATCAGGCCCCATAATTTATAGGTTTAATTCAATATCCCACTGAAATACCTACCCATCAGGCCCCATAATTTATAGATTTAATTCAATTCTAGTAAAAATTCTAGCACTTTTTTTATAGACAAAACTGATCCTAAAATTTATGGAAAGGCAAGAGAACTAAGATAAAACAATTTTGAAAAAGAATAAAGTTGGAATCACACTACCTTAAGATTTAATACAAAGCTACACTAAAGACAGTTATGGTATTGGCGGGGTCAATAACAGACCCACATAAACACGGTCAACTGATGTTTGACAAATATGTGAATTCAATTCAATGGAGAAAGGATAGTCTTTTCAAACAAATGTTGAAAAATTTGGCATGCAAAAAACTAAAAGCTCAAGCATTTTAAACTTATATTTTATATAAAAATTAACCCAAAATGGATCATAGATTTAAATGTAAAACATAAAACTATAAAACTTTTAGAAGAAAACGAGAATCTTCACGACCTGGGATTAGGCAAAGAGTTCTCAGACCTGACACCAAAAGTCTGCTCTAGAAAAAAAATATTGGACTTAATAAAAAGTTACAACTCTTGCTCTGTGGAAGACACTGTTAAGGGCATAACAGCCAAGGGTTTATATCTAGAATATACAGACTCGAAACTCCACAGTAAGAAAACAACTCAATTTAAAAGTTAGCAAAAAACTTGAACACACACTTCACCAAAGAGGATATAAAGAGGGCAATTAAATACATGACATCATCATCATCAATCATTTAAAAAATGCAAATTAAAAACACAATGAGATGCCACTATTATATCTATCAAAATGGCTAAAATGAAAAAATACACTATCAAGTATTGGTGAGGATGAAGAGCAACTAGAACTTGCATTCATTGCTGATGGGAATGCAAAATGGTACAGCCACTCTGAAAAACAGTAGCAATTACTTAAACATACATTTTAATCATATCCAGAAATTCCACTCCTGGGTGTATTCCATTCCCCTTAGAGAAATGAAATTTTATGTTCACACAAAAACCTGCACATAAATTTATAATCACCAAAGAGTGGAAACAACCCAGCAATGAAGTACCCACCGACCTTCATAAAATATAATACACTGATGATTTCGCTTACAAGGCATTATCCCAGGAGGACATTCAGGGCAAAACCCATCCAGTCCAAATGTCCCTTGGCCAAATGTACTGGAAAATCCAGAAAGACCAAAGGCTTTCCAATGTATTTCTCAGTTCACTGGGGTTCCATAAAAAGGTAGGCGGTGGCCGGCTCCTCCTTGCCTAACCACAAATTCATAATATCTATTACCCATACTGGAGTTTTATATAAAGTTTCTTTTGAAAAGGTTTATATTAGAAAAATCTGAAAACTATCAGTAAGTCTGAAATGGGATCATAAAGGATCTCTACTGTTGGTGCTGTTCAGAAGGGCCCCCCAGAGCATGGATGGCCATACACTATGCACTAGACCCTCTAGCACCCCAGGGGACACATGCTGCTTGGGGAGCACTATCTTCTCTGCCTAGGTTCCAAGTTGAGTGACATTAGCCTGACTCCCTTACTTGGTGTCTGGCCTTTCTGAAACTTGAATGCTTCCCTCCAGTTTAGCAGGCATTTCAAACCCTCATGCCCAGCTGGTTCTTTGCACCTCTGAGCTCATCTCTTTCATGTCTGCACAAATGTCTGCTTTCCTCCTGGCCTGAGGAGCCCTGTCTTTTGGTCCTAGCAGTCTTATCTTTCCCTCTATTGGTGTCCTTATAGGAACTGGAGAGGAGCCCACACCTCAGTGACAACAGTGTGGCTAAGTCCAATGGACATTTCTGAGTTTTTACCTTACCTGATCTCCCAGCAACTTTCAATGCTACTGATCACTCCCTTAATACAAATTCTCTCCACTATCAAGACAGCCCCATTCTCCTAGTTTTCCATCTCTGACTCTGCAGATCCAAGTCAGTTTTCTTTAAAGCTCAGCCCTACATTGCCACTCTTTTTTTTCCCCCGCCATATTTTTTCCCAACTTGATCTTACTCACTTGCAGGTACCACCAATATGCCAATGCTTTCCATATTTATATCTCCAGCCTAACCTCTGCTCCACACTCCAGATGTATATATATACATACAACTGCTTATGAGACATCTCCACTTGGATGTCTCATAGACACTTTGATACCTCAATCTATTAATATGCTCAGAGCCCAACTTGATTTTCTTCCTTCTAACCAAACATGGTTCCTTTTCCTTGTTCCCAGCCTCCACAAACACCACCACTAGGCATCTAGTTCCCATCAGAAGCCCAGAAATCATCCCTGCTCTCCCTTTCTTCTTCAATCCTTATATCCAATCCATCACCAAGTCCTGTTACTTTACTTCTCAGATATCTCAAATGCATTCATGTCTCCATCATCACCATGTGAACTTGAGCCTCCTTCCAAACATTCGCTACATAGCAGCCAAAGAGTTCTCTTAAAAATGCAAATTTGATCATATCATCCCTTTGAAATCCTTCCATGGCTTCCCAGCACTCACAGGACAAAAACCCAAATCCCTAATGGGCTAGGAGTGTCCTGTCTTATTCCTGCCTGTTTCTCATCTGTTCCCAACATCAATTTCCCTTCTAATTTCTCAAAAGAGCCAGGTTCTCTCTGCCACTGGGCCCTTACACCTGCTCTTCCTACAACTGCTTTGCCTGTTCCCACCTATTCATCCATCTTTCAGATCCCTCCCAGATGGTCCCCCTTTTATGTTTTCACAGCAAATACAGCTCTTCATAGGTAAGTAGACTATCAATTATTACACCTGTGGGATTATTTAATGTCTCGTTCCCTTCCTACAGTGTAAGCCCCATGAGGACAGGAATGGGGTCTGTTCTGTATGGTTTGTCACCTAACACACTGGAGCTCTTCAGTGTTTACTGAATGAATGTGGGTCCTTGTAGACTGAGGGTTCCCTGGGAGTAAGCAAGCTCTTTGATCTGCCCCACCACAGTTTAGAGTGCGCCAAGACAATGCTATGATACAATTGGGTTAGAAGCTTTTCATCTGTGGCCCCACTTGAGTGAAGAAATTATTTTCACCAAAAATGTATTTTTTAAAAAGTTCATTCAAAATAGCATTAAAACTGTAATATATACCTCAGAAGAAATCCAATTTTAAAACCAACAAAGAATATACAAAGCTATGTGAAGAAAATTATATGACTTTATTTGAGGACATAAGACAAAAATAAATGGAGAGATATCATGCTCATGTAGAAAGACAATCCTGTAAATATATCCAGTATGTCCCCCAGTTACTCTGTAAATTACATGCCATTCCAGTTAAAGAAAACATGGTAGTTTTCCATAGAAACTGACACACTTGTGCTAAGATCCAGATTAAAGAATGAAAGGCCAAGAAGAGCCAAGAAAATTCTGAAGAAGAAAAACGGGTGTGCGTATATGTATGTGCTGTGGGTAGGGATTATGATCTTGGAATAGAAAATGATTTTTTCAAAGATAAAACAGAGCATGAGGGAAAGACTGATAAACATGATATTTAAAAACTTTCATACTAGAAAATACACTATAAGAAAGGTTGAGAGACAGAAGATACTTGCAAGCCTATAAAAGTGACAATTAATGGTGGAATATTTAAAGATCCCTACAAATCAGTAAGAAAGGACAAACCAATAGAAAAAAATAAGCTAAGAATACATACAAGCATTTCACAAGTTTATAAAAGCAAATCACCAAATATTTTTATGTTCAAAGTCACTAGTAATTAGGGAAGGTGAATTAGAATAGTGAGATACCATTTCACACCTGTCACAGTTGCTAAAATGTGAAAGTCTATAGATTAGGTATTTTTCAAAGAAAAAAATGAAATCGTGCAGCACTAGTTGTTTATTCCGGTTACAGGAGGCAGCGCGCCTGGAGGGAGCACTTGGGTCGTGACTGCTCAATCCACCAAGTTGTCCAGGAGGCAGCAGCAGCAGAGAGCAGCCCAGCACGCAGCCAGGGCCGCCTGACACCCAGTGTCGTCCTTCTTCGTTTCCTGTTCCATCACGTACACTGGGGGTGGGGGAGGGGTGGGGAGAAAGAGACCCAGTCAGGGGGCAATGTGAGTGGCCATGCTGGTAGCACTTAGCACTCAATCCATGGACACTCCCTGGCTGTCTCCCCTTCACAGTGGGCTCCAGCAGGGCCAGGGCAGAAGCCACGTATAGCTGGTTCACAGCTCCATTCCTGCGCCACTGACTGCCACACTGGTTCTTGAACATGTGAATGAAGGTGACATCTCCTCAGCAGCTGTCACACCACTGTTTCTTGCTGTCTTCCCTTCCGCAAGCTGACTATGAAACCCAACCCAACACCTCACTTGATGCTGGTCCACAGTGATCCAGTTTGCAGTGAGCCCGCCCAGCAGTCTGATGGCTGAAAGCTTTACACATTATCTCATTTAATCCTCACAACAGCTCTGGGTTACAATCATCATTTGTAACTCTCACACACTGTTAGCAAGTGTGTGAACTGGTAGGAAGCCCTTTGAAAGAGGATTGGTACACATAGCTTTGACCCAGAAAATCTGTATCTAGGATTCTTCTATAGAAATAATTCTGGTATTCAAAGATATGTGTATGCTGTGATTGCTGCTGTATCAGAATAACCCCAAAGCAGCAATAACCGCAACGTCTGTCAAAGGAAGACCAACTAGCTAAATGCATACCACATCACAGAATACTAAACAGCCATTAAAAAGAACTAGGTGGTTCTTCTATGTTGCCAGTAAATTAAGCGAGGGATAAAAGCAAGCATATAACAGTGCTGTTTGTACAATGAACAGAAATGTACACATAAACACATACACAAGTTTCTGAAAGAATACAAGAAACTTAGAGGTCAGAGTGGAGAGGAGTAGAGGTTTTTACTTTGTATTTCACATTTTCTCAAATCCAGGCTTGTCTGATTCCTAATCCATACTCAAAGCTGCTCCTCTACTGTGCTGGCAGGAGGGAGGGCCCGTCCGGATCTACACACCTTAGACCTCTTCTAGTTCCTGCCACAAGTATTCGCTCCAGGGGCTTTGGGGGCAGCTGGCATTGCCCGACCTGGGTTCCCTGGTGGCAATAGTCTCAGTCCTGGACTGCCTTCCCCATATCACTGTTACCTAGACAGTGCCCTCAGCTGAACACCACCAAACCTGTGCTCCCAGTTATTCTTGCTCCTCTCATGACCTAACCTGGTTCCTGTGACCCTGGTTCGGCCTACCAAATGTGCCTTCAATGCAATTCTTATTCTATCAGGCCTTGCTGATTCTTTTAGCCCTGGGGAAGTGCTGGGGTTCCTGCTGGGCGAACCTGGCCAACAGCATTTATATCCAATCACACTCCTCCCTCCAAGTGAGAGCACCCCTGCACTGGTGCAGTTTCTAAGGCTGAGCCCCATGAGGCAGAAACACACCCTCCCACTGCCATGCCAGGTCCCAAAAAGCCCACTGCCAAGTTTCCTTTTGCATTTACGACCTCTCCAGCAAGGCCAGCTGGTGGCACTTCAGCATTTGCCAAGCCAACCCAGCATCTCCTCCTCCCTGCCGTTTGCGTTTGGGTTTGGGTTTGGGCTTGGGCAGGTAGTCCTGGAGAAAGAGGGCACCAAGGGAGCAAGTACAGTCAGTCTCCACCTCTGCACACCTCTCAGGAGTCCAGGGTCTTACAGGGACCATCGTCAGGTCCCTTGCCAATCCCCTGGCTCTCCTCCCCATACTTCCTCAGCGGGGTCCCTCCGTTTGCGGCGCCCCACACTGCTGCTATCCACCCCTGTCCACCTGTTACCTCAGCAGTACCCATGTCAGCAACTTCAGTGACTACTCATGTGGCCCTGAAAGTAGTGCCCACCCTACCCGCCGGCCTTCTCTTGACACTAGCAGCACTCACTGGGCTCATCGTCTCCTTTGTCCTGAAATGTCCCTTCCACATTTCTGCTCTGACTCTGGGGCTCTCCAACACCACCCTGGATTGCTGGGACATGGCACTGATGCCTCCTCAGCCCAGATGCCTGCCTGCCTGCTGCTCCTAAACTCAGCAGCAGCATCAGGCTGAGGTCTGTAGGGTCCTGCACACTCACAAGTAGGGAACACACTGTGGTCCTATTTTATAGAGGAGGCAGATACATGAGAGAGGACTCCGTGGTCTGTCCAGAATCAACCAGAAGGTGGCATTCACATGCTGGTTTCCCAAGTCCTCATGCAGCACACTCCCACTGTTGTAAACTAAACCGCCCACCATGTTACTCCTTTGCTCAAAAAAATCCAGGCTCCTCCTTCCTATAGCACTTTCTCTTTCGCCACCTAGACTATTCACAGTCAGACTGTATGGATCCCATGGGCCTGTGATATTCAGCAGCCCCGCGACCTAGCCTACTGGTAGGGGCCTCAGGCCCCTCAGGGCCAAGTCCCATGCTTTTGCCGGGCCTGATGGACCTACCTGCCCCCACCAGCACTGCTTAGCTTCTGACAGAAGACTTGAGTGCTCTCTGGGAAGTGGGGCCCATGCCTCCTTTTCACGAGTCAGGGAACCCAGCCCTATGCACATGCACAGTGTGAAGGCTAGTTAGTACTTGGCTAACAACCCAAACACGAATATTTATTTTATGTGCTGAAATTCCTCTGGGCTTCAAGCACCAAGGCCTGCAGCTGGTGGCTGCAGAACTCTGGTCTCTGTGGAAAGCTGGATGAGGGCTGCACTGCTGTGAGGAGGCAGGAGCTCACTGAGGGCTGTATCTACAGCACAGAGACGGAGTTGAGCTGAACCCTCAGCAGTCCTGACAGCTGAAGCAGGCAAGGTGCACATCAGAGCAGGGCAGGAGGTCAAGGCTGTTTGAGACAATGTACTCTATGCCCTACCCTGCAACACACAAAAGGAAAAGCCACAGAGAGCACTAAGCTGTGCTCTCACAGAAGCTCTGTCCCACCTCCCCAGCCCTCCTCGGCAAAGCTGACCCCAGCGGTTCCAATATCTCTTCAGAGGAACCAACCCTACGTTCAGCAGCAAGTAGTGGGTGGGTGGGTGGCTGTGTAGGTAGAGTAGGCAGCAGGGAACTCCCTGGTGATCATTCTTAGTGTCCTTGGCTATGCAGAAGAGTTTTGAGTTGGTTTATCTGTGCATTTGGGGAATTTCTAATAAGAAACTAATATAGAGAATAACCATATGCCCATTAAGACAAGAATTTCTAGCCATCTCCACTTCCTAACTGATCTGGCAAATACACGAGGACATTGGCCTAAGGAAGTCTGGACTAGAGGTAGAGAGACCCATGACAGGACAGTTGAATCCATCAAAAGCCCATTATCCCCCAGCTGTGTATGCTCAGCAATTACCAAAGGCCCTAGGATGGGTTCTAAGCTGGTTCAGGGAAAAACCAGACCTGGTGGCAACTCCAAAGGCCAAAGTATTTCAGAAAAAGATTTTACTTTTCCTAGGAATCATTGTAATCATGCTAAATTTTGTGTAAGAACTGAAATGAAAGCATTCCAAGAACCAGTGGACTCAGAGGATAATACCATGACCACACAAAGCTGCCACAAGTAGAAGACAAGTGGCCTCAACAGCGTCAGTTGTCAATGGGCTAAGGGTTTCAGGCCCCAAGATGGAGCCAGGTCTGGGGACAAGACCAAAAGATCAGCCCTACTGGGTTAGGAGGAGCAAAGTCAGCAAGAGCCTGCACCCTTAAAGCAAGCCAGCAGTAATAAGGTGCACCAGTTGGTGCCATGCCCATCACCGAGTGACAAAGGTGCCCCACATCAAGTGTAGTCAATGACAGGGCATATGTAAGACTGGACTTGTAACATGTTGTGAAAGCCTATCAAATATCAAAAGAAGTATGATGTTACGAGTGACCAGTTGTGGTTATGATGGAGTCCTAAAATTAGACGGTGAGTAAAGCTGACATTTTTGGTCTGCAAGTCTAGCCCTCGATGGAGAAGAGTGATTCATCAGAAACTGACCTTCAAAGACACCTTGCTCCTGTATTTTAAAACTCTTACCCAAAAGAAATGAAATCGGGGACCTGAACAGGTATTTATATATCCATGTTCATAGCAGCACATTCACAATAGCCAAGAGGTGGAAGCAATGCAGTCCGCTGAATTAATGGATAAACAAAATGTGGTCTATACACAAGATGCAATATGATTCAACCTTAAATAGGAAATAAGTTCTGATGCATGCTACAACATGGGTGAACCATGAAGACATTATGCTACATGAAATAAGCCAGAGAGACACAAGGACAAATACTGTATGATTCTGTTAGATAGAGCAAGGGTCTCAGTTCTTACTAAATGCTATTTTTGCTCAATGTTAAAACGTAGCACAGTATTTTGCAGATGCAGCTGTATGCAAGATAAGCTTGACAGGAACTCAACCCCATAAAGTGTAGCCAAGTGCAAAAAAGAAATCATCGTGTGATTAAGCAAACAGTGTATATAAGCAATGGCTAAGCCTCCCTGCTGGGAGACAGCTTTGGATGTAAGTCCCCCACCGCCTTCACTTGCTACAAGTAAGTAAAACTACCTAAGGCCAACAATGTCTCATTCTTGAAAAAACACCCCAAGCTGTGAACCCCTTGAGTTCAGTAACAGTTTCACTTATATGAAGTACTGAGAGCAGTCAAATTCATAGACAGAAAGTAGAATAGTGTTTTCCAGGGGTTGGGGAGGGGGGTTATTGTTTAATGGGTATGGAATTTTAATTGCAGAAAATGAAAAAGGTTCTGGAGACAGATGGTAGTCGTGGCTGCAAAACAGTGTAAACATACTTACCACCACTAAACTGTATACTTAAGAATGGTTAAAATGATAACTTTTACATTATGAATATTTTACTATACACACAAAACCCTACGTTCTCTAATCTCCATTATTCCTGAGGATTCCAGGCACCCTGACACCCCAGAGCTGAGCCTCCTAGCAGGCAAAGCTCTGTGTGCCGGACGCTCGGGGACGTTTGGTGCCAGCAGCAGTTTCAGATCACTTCAGTTTGGTGGCGTGACTCAATCCTGCAGTCCCCTGGGGCCAGGCTGCACTCCAGCAAGCTAGAGGCATGTCGTGGTCATCCAAAAAATCCACCCTGCCTGCCTGTGTGCCCACCCGCCCTCCTGTCTGGAGACTTTCAGACTGTTCCAACCACATCTCACAAGCAGAGAGTGTGCTGAAGGAGAGAGACGCCGCTGCTGCTGAACTTTGCTGCACTTCCCGCCCACCTCACGTGCTCGCTGCTCATTTTCCTGGCATAGCCAACCCTGCAGGGGAGTCCAGGAATCAAAGACATCGTCCCTAACTAAGGCAGCTCACAGACACGCTTGGAAAGAAGAACCAAGGACCTGAGGAAGCGCACAGTGACACGCCACACTGCGTGGGGCCAATGATAAACACGACTGGATTCAACATCAGGACAAGTCCTTACAGCGAGCTAAGGAGAGCGGAACGTCAATCTTATTACTGCCGTGTCCTCCTTTCTCTTCCTTTATGCTAATGCAAGAAAGTTTAAAGAATGATGGCTAGTGAGTGGCTCATCCAGAAATGGTATCACTTGAGATTGACCCTGGCTTCTCCTCACTGATAAAGTCATCATGGCCTGACTCCCCCTGCCACAAGGAGGGGATGATGGTGATTAATGCACAGTCTGTTATTTCATGCCCCGCTGAGCAGCAGGAAAGATGCTTAGAACCGTAGACGAAATCACAGAAACAAAGCAAGGAGAGAAAAGAAAGGCAAGAGCAGAACAGAAAAGATTCAGAAACCACAAACTCTCCATGTCAGTGGCCCCTGAATATAAAAGACAGAGACTGCCCTGATTTGGGGAGCTAAATAGAAATCAGGAAAACTATTATTTTCCTGGTTTTCAGGCATTGGGTTATAGAAAAAAAAAGTGGAGAGGTTACTTTGAGGGGAGCTGGCTCTTTGGAACTTGCCCAAATGGGCAGAGATCACCAAGGAGGTAGCTATTAGGTTCTATTAGTGTCCAGGCACAGACGGGCACAGGCTGCTCTGTTATCGGCAATGCTAGTCTGACTCACGCTGAGTGCCAGTTTCAGGAGTTTCATTCAAATAGTACTCGCTGCGTTTTTTAACAAGGCAAATACTGCCATATCGTTTTTACTGAACACAAAGCATGTTGTTATCTTAGGTATACAGACCACAACTGGCTTCAACACGTACCAGATTCCTGCGTTACTGATTAACAGTGCTAGCAGATATATTTATGCAAAAACACTCCAGGTTGTTTTCTTCCTCCACGGTCAGGCTTAATTTTGTGACAGTAAAAATAGCTGTGTTTTTGCCTGAATGCACCTCAGGTTGGAGACCTGATACATGGTGAGTTCCAAGGTGGGGAAGGGATAGGGCAACCACTTCCATGAACATGGTGAGGAGGTGATTCAAGGCAGACCTCACTTGCAAGGACTGCCCTCCACCCCTACCCTCTACTTCCCGCAGCACACTGCCCACAATTTCAGAACAAAGGTCATCCTTGTAGATGTGGGAAGAACTGTGGGGGGCCTCAGCTCTGCCAAGTTATCCATGATTCCTGCTGTTCTGTAACACTGCCACAAGCAGACATCAGCCCAAAAGTCAATGACAAAGGGTCCTGAAAGCCACCATCTTACCCATGGAGACAGGACATTTCGCAAATGTGAGGCCAGAGACTTCCCTAGTGGAGAAAGGGAGACAGAGGGATGGCCTAGCCTGTAAGACTGTGACTAGAACTCACAGGGCTGGAGTTCAGGAAAATCCTTCCTTCCATAGTCAACTCTACCAGTTCTAGCCAGCTTGTCATTGAAGCAGGATGGAAAAGTCTCCAATACCTTTCCACTGAGACAGGAAGAGACAGGCTAATGCTTGTGATGGAACCCGTAAGTGGAGTCAGCTGTGCCGGTGGAGTGGGAATGCAAGGAGCCCCCACAGTGTCAGGAATGACGGACGGCCCCACAGCCACAGAAGACACCTTCTCCGGAGGGGCCTCCTGGGAGACTTTCCTTCAGATCTCCCAGCCCAGGGCTGCCTGCCCACAGTCTTCAGGAGATCACGGTTACCCATGGCTGACCAAGGGTACAGGGCTTTTTTGGGGGAAAGGGGGAGAGAGGAAGGGAGAAGAATACTGATCCTTCACAAACTACCCATGAAACACATAATCCCAAAAACAAAAATCTATTTTACCCATTAAGAACAACTCAAATACAACCTCGCATACTCCCTCTAAAGTCCTCCAGGCTGACAAGGTCTCCCAGGCTACCAAATGGAATGATATCAAGGGTAAATAGAAAAACTCAGATGGAACCAAGGCACTAGTGAAAAAAAAAAAAAAGTCAAATGGAGGTTTTTCCCTAAGAAAAATGCATTAGCATCTTTCTTGGGCTATTCCCACTTTAAGCAGGTATGCCATGGGACAAGGGTCTGACGCATGGAACCCCAAGGAGAAAGCTCTCCACATCATTACCCTCCCCTCCCAGGAACAACCCCGAGACGACTGTTTGCGCTCATGCATGTATGCATGTGCACGTGTGTGCATGGAGGATGGGGTAGGGCTCCACTCCCTTCAGCTTCTAAACCTCCAGTTTCTATTATAAAAGGCTGAGGATGGGTAAGGTAATCTCTAAGGAGTGTGCCACCTTTTCCAATTAGGATCCCAGCCCAGAAATGCCACTGAGCCCAGCAGTGAGAAAAGGAAGGGAGCAGTACTGGCCTCTCAAAATCCAGAGGGCTGCAGCCCTGACAGCACACAGCAGCAAGCTTCCTGGCTGCCCCTGGGTGGATAGTCAATATGCCCTGGAGGAGGGACCCACTCCCTGCGGGAGCCAAGGCAAGTCTGGAACAGCAGAAGACCAGGGCAGGACACAAGTGCTGCCATCATCCACTCACTGGTCTGTCCCCATGGGTGTCTCAGTCCCCACCAGCCTGTCAGCTCAGCTCAGAGGGCAGGAGCTGGATCCTCTTCCTCCCTGTACCCACCACGGTCTAGCTTCTGTACATACAGGTGTGCTGGATTCAGGGGTTGTGCCTGCTATACCTGGCATAGTCTGTTTAAATAAAATGCAATTCCTTTAACCTCTGTATGGCTTTGTCTCCTCACCTGAAAAATGGGAACAATAACAGCATTGACCTTTTGGTATGAAGATTATAGGATCATCCTTTAAAAGCAGCTACTAGCTCAGTGCCAGGCACATTATAAATAAATTATAGGTATTACTGTTGCTGTTATTCTACAAACTAGATAAAGGGCTAAAAGGAAAACCAATCTATATTGAAGAGCTTTATACTTCATTGAGATTTAAAAAAATAAGAATAGTTTAGACTGGGGGAAAAAAGAATCCAGCGTGAAGTCAGCAGTATGAAACTGACATCTGAAATGGAGACCTCAGTGAAAACTGATCACTGCCCCTTATTAAGAACTTGCACATTCTATGGGGCCAAGATGCAGACTTGATGAGTTCAAAATGAAAAAGAAAACAAACACCTAATAACACTTTTATGTAGTATATTAGCTGTAAATATATCCCCTGGACAGAGATTAACATACTAGTTGAATTTCAAACAGGGCTGCATCTTAAAAAACTAAACATAGACCAAAAGATTTATACCAAAATGTTGACTACTATCCCTGGATAGCAAAACTATGGGTATTATTTCCATAAGTAAGAGCTATTTCTGTAATTTAGAAAATTCTTTTAAAAATGAGGCAGTTTCTCTGTGTGAGAACCTATTTAGCAGGAGCCACAGCCCAGGGAAGGGCAGGGTCTCACTCACTTGGAGAAGCCACGTTCTGGCCCCCGTTTGTGCTAGACATGGTCACCACACCTGCATTATGTCTTCCTAAGCCTGCGTCCAATGATACACCAGTCCTCACCATCTTCACTGTCAGCATTTGAGATACAATCATCCTGTGTCATGTGTGTCTTGCTTTTTTAGCATTGCAATGCTGGGGAGCCACCATATAAGTAGAATAAAGATTTTTCCCCTGTTGGGGAGTTCCCTGATGGTGTAGTGGCTTAAGGCTTCGGTGCTGGCGCTGTCAGTGCTGCGGCCTGGGTTCGATTCCCAGCCAGGGAGCTACCCACATACCAAAAAAAAAAAAAAAAAAAAAAGATTTTTCCCCTGTGGCTAACCACACTGACCACTGGGAAGCAGGCGGCCAGTGCCTGTGGGCCCCCTGCCACCCGCCTGTGCATAGCTAATGCCTCAATACTATTGAGAAGGCTGGGTCCTAGGTAAAGATCCCTGCCAGGTGGCCCCACACTCACTGGTAGGGCCCAACACCATGACTTTGGACGCAAACCTAGAGAATGACCTATTCTAGACAACTTGCACCTTCCAATTTCCCTACATGCCTTTTACCCAAAGTAGTAGTCTTTGTCTTGCTCACCAAATCAATTTCTTCACTGTTTATATCAACCTAACTTTCAAATACTTATGTGAAAGGTGAAGGGAATGTGTACATCAAGACTGGGTAAAAAGGGAGTTCCCTGGTGGTGTAGTGGCTAGGCTTCGGCGCTGTCAACGGCTGCGGCCTGGGTTCGATTCCCAGCCAGGGAACTACCCACATTAAAAAAAAAAAAAAAAAAAAAAAGACTGGGTGAAAGAAGTATTAGAACAGACAACCCAGGCTGCACCTGGGTGGAAAGGGGCTAAGCAGAACAACGAAGCAAACCAGTCTGGGAGCAGAATACGGCTTCAAACCCCTTCTGTTTCCCCAGGCCAGCCATCTGGCCCACCAGCTGCTCCCAGTCAGCAGGCACTGGGCACATCCCACTGGCCAGCTGAGTAAACTGGATTTGCAAAGAGCAGTTGCCTTTTTATACTCCATTACCCCTGAGCACTGGGCAGGCCAAGGCTTTTAAAAAGGCAAAAGAAAGCGTTTTACATAAAGTACTGAATCAACAATGTGTGTTATTGCTAATTTTGAAGTATTTTAAGGGTATTCCCTAATGGAATGCAAAAGAGCATAAAAGTTAAGAATGAAATTTGAAATCAGACAGATCTGGGTTCAATTCATGGCTCCAACAAATTACTATTTGACTTGAGGCAAGTTAAAATTTTATCTAGCAGAATCTCAGTCTCCTCATCTCCAAAATGGGAAACCACCAGGTTTGCTGTGTTGATTAAATAAGATAATGTACATAGAGCAACTGAATGAGATCCATTTAGAAATAGTAATATTTATTTAGTGCCTGGTACTAAATTACAGAAGGCATTTAAGTGGCATTTAAGAACTGTTGAAGGAGTGAACAGGGATTCTGAGGGAAAAAGGAAGGCAAAGTTATAAAATATTTGTACTCATTTATAGGAGGCCATGTGACACACGGAAGCACATCAGGCTCTGGGTCAGACACCAATAGGACCATGGGCAAGACACTGTAGCTTCTGGTTCCACATCCGCAAAATCTGGGATAATACCACTTACCCTGAAGGATTGTTGCAAGACTGGAAGCCATGCCCTCAGAGCCCTCAGCCCAGCATCAGGCACCTCACTGGGAGCTCAGTAAGTGCCAGTTGCTGTGGAGCGCGGGCTTTGGGTTTTGGTGGGTTCTGAGCCTCACCCCCCACTTCCTAGCTGTGCTTCAGTTTCTTCACCTCTAGGACAGGGATAAGAAAAGACCTCCTCAGAGGGTGGTTCTCAGGACTAAATGAGTTAATATATAAAAGTGTCTGACACACAGTAACCACAGTATTAATTCTATTATTTAGCTAGTAACTACTTAATAATTAATAGTTAATAATAAATGTTAAAAACCTTGGACTACTGGCCTCAAACTCTTCTTGCTCTGTTGGTTTTAATCTAGACTTGGTATCAAATGCCCAGAGTCTCCAGTCCCAGACTGCAAGGAGGCTCAGAAACAAAGATTGTCCAGTCAGACCTAAGAGGAAGTTCTTTATAGTTCCCAGTTCCCAAAGCCTTCTTCCTGGGCAGGCCACCAGTAGAAGTCATGTATTTTTCAGCTGCTGATGAAGCTGATTAGGAAGGCCTTGTCCTCCACTGGACTCAAGAGCAATGGCCAGCTTAAATTTTTCATTACAAAGACGCTGCAGAAGTGGTTCTCAAAGGAAGATGATTTGGGTCCCTTGAGGACATCTGGTAATGTCTGGAGACACTTTTGATTGTCATAACTGAGCAGAACTGGCATTTGGTGGGCAGAGAGTAGAGATGCTGTTAAACATCCTACAATACACAGGACAGCCCCTCTCCCCAACAGAAAAGAATTCTCTAGCCTAAATGTCAACAGAGCTGAGGCTGAGAAACCTGCCCTATGGGCATGCTGCTTAGAACAAAGTCAATGGGGGGTGGGGAGGAACAGAATACACAATGGGATCTGCACTAAAACGGCAGCCAGGTACAAATGGCGGGTTCATGGAAGCAAGAACTGCCTAGGAAATAAGAACACAAAAATGATTTGAGATGATGAGGTATCTGGACTGAGTGGAATTAAATTTTTTTTTTTCTATGAGAGTTATTATTACCATGTTTAGGGACCAGAGAAAGTGAGGACTAGCATTCAGTGGAGGCAAGAATGACCCAAAGAGACATCTCTCAGTCCAATACACAATGAATATTCTGCTCAGGCTCCAGACCCTCCCTCCCCGCTAAAAAAGGGAATGATGTGAGGGAGGGAAAAGTAGTGCAGTCTTTTCTGGAAATCAAAGGCTGAGTCTGACCACTTGCAAAAGCTTACTCCAGAATCTCCCCGTCCCCTCTCTCCTGCATATCTTTAAACTCTTCATCTTTAATCACTCAACAAGTAGTTACCAGGGAATCAAGTGGTCAAATTAGACCAAGGAGCTTTCAGATAGGAGGGGAGACCTTAATTCTACAACGGGAGCCAAGACTGTAAAATTACAAACAAAGATAGTACCCTGAAGGACAGGAAAGCTGACCCAGACTGCAGGGTGGAGAGTACCACTCAATGTCATTGAAGTGACACATGAGTGAGATGGGAAGGATTATATTAAACCTAGGGGTTACTCGTACTGAGCCAAGAGACGTGTGACAAATTTCCAAGCCATACAGAGGAAACACCACTTGGCAAAAGTCATTTGGGAGGAGAGGCCTGGTGAGGCTGAGGAACGAAAGGGAATCTGGTGGCAGGGCAAACCATGAAGGGCCTCCAGGCCTTTTGGAATGTTGATCGTTATTCTCATAGAAAACTATTAAAAAGGGCAAAAGAAATGTTGGAACCCTTAACTTGTAGAGTCCCTACTCTGAGAAATGGCTACCACCAAAACCTTTGTATCCTCGGGAAAATCAAAACCTCTGGTCTATCATAGAGAAACCCAGGCCAGCAGCAGCAAAGCCTCTAAACTAAATGGAAGCCGATGGAACACTGCAAAAAGAAGGAGCAGTTTCCCCAACAAAGCAAGGATCATCATGTTCGAATTCCAATGCACCATGAAGGCCTGTGCCCTCTCCAGGGCAGGAAAAGGCTGAGAGAGAAAGAGCTGATGTCAGAGCCCTTGTCAAGAGCTACAAATCCCAGGTAGATCCCATAAGCAGCCCGTGTTCTAGTTGAGGGGCCAAGTTTAGGCTGGATCAGACCACAACTAACTCTCCCATTTGTCCCCAGGTCCTGTGTTTTCATCTGCACAGGCTCTGGGGATTCATTCCTTCAGTTCTTCCTGGAAGCACCACTAACTACTAACCACTGTGCTAGGTCTGGGAACCATACTGTCTTCATCTCATACCCTTTTCCTTGTTCATCTACCTCCTCCCCCTTCTCTAAAGACCTCCCTCCTTGTGGCCACTGGATCTGTCTCTCTTTTCTCATAGCAAAGAGTACGAGTATATGTGACCAGACTTACTTGCTGGAATCGGAAATTTCAAGTTTCTCAATTCTGACAGGCCTAGTTAAAGCCTTAAAGATGCTGGCCCAGCCCACAGAGGGCCACCTAGTCACTATAAGAACTCTGGCTTTTACTATCAGTGGCATCAAAAGCTGTTAGTGGGTCTGGGCAGAGAAGAGCAGGGACAAGAGCAGGAGGAGGGAGACCAGCTGTGGCTATGACTGTAGATGAGATGACCAGAGCTGTGTCACAGCTGCCTCAGGCCACTGGGAATTCTCAGGGTAGATGAGAAATGACCCTCAGCCACTGGCTTCCCAAACCTTCCCCTGAAGTCTTTCTGTCTTCATCACCCCCATCCACTCACAAGCAAAAATTCAGAAAACTTGTGTGGGCCGAGGAGGGGTACTAACTTCCTCAATGCCCACCAAGATGCCATCAACTGTACAACACTTATTACTTTGTTTATTCTTCACCACAGTCCTGTAATCCCAATTTCACAGATAAGGAAACAGAAGCCCAGGGAACTGGAGAAACTCTATCTAGAGTCCTAAGCCAATGCGGCTTTTGGTGGCACCATGCAGCATTCGTGCTGGGACATTCTGTCATCTGATACCTGCCAAAAAAGAAGGTACTGAGCTGGACTCTATGCTGGAAAGACTTCCCAGGGCAATAAAAATGCCTGATCAGAGTTTCTGATGAAAAAAAAGCCATAAAAGGCCCAAACAAGTCAAACTGTAATTCCACACCTCAAGCCAATTAGGCAGAGATGCCAGACAATTAAATTCCTTCCTTTTCTAACCTTACGCTGAGTGACAAGAACAGTGTCAGACACCAGGAGAGTGCAGAAGGGGAAAATGCCATTCTATCACACACACCCCACCCTGCCCCACAGTCTGTGCACTAAAGGAGAGGCTGCTCCTAACTTCCTGCTTGTTGGCCAGTGACCCAGCAGGGCTCTCTTGGGACAGGCACTCTGTTTCTTTCTTCAAATTACAAAGGACCATAATAGGGTCACTTTTAGTTCTTGATCTACAGGCTTAGAAACCCAGGCAAAGGCCAAGTGGGCTTTTGAACTCCATGGGGGCATCCTAAGGCCTCTGTTGAAACAGAACTTATTTTATTTTAAATCAATATGTTGCCAGATATAACATTCTTAACCCAGAAGAACATGCATAAAACCCCACTATCTGAACTCAAAAGAGTTAAATACTAAGAAAAAGGTACCAAAAGGAAAGGATCCAGACATCTAACGTGAATTCAAAGCCACCTTTCGAAATGGTGATATTTCCATTCGTCCAACACATACTGGGGCTGGCACAAATAACACCCCTTTTTTATGAGCTGGCAATCTATACCAAATCTTTTATTACAAATCATAAGCATGTAATTCTGTAATACAACACGTCCGTTTATACTACGCTACTTAAAAAAAAGGTGTTACTTCTGCTGGACCCTGTATTTACTGAGCATATACCATGTGTCAGGGAGGCCGACACATTTAAAGACCAGGGAGGTTAAGTAACCTGCCAGATCCTAGTGTTAGTAAGAGGTTTACATGTAAATCCAGCTTGATCACACTCCACTTTGCCTCTATTTACTAGGAAACTGGTGCCCTGCTGTAACTATCAGATTTTTGTGTTTGTTTTGGGGTGGGGGAGGAGGGGAGATGGGTGAAAATGGGCTGAAAAAAAGGTAGTATTTTCCTTTGGTGGGCGTTTGAGAATCTGTGCTGGATTACGGCAGCAGGGTATCATGAGGAAATGCATTTAGCGTGGAATCAGGAGTCACAGGTTACTAAACTTCTCTGGGCTTCAGTGTGAACATCTCTAAGAAGAGGGGGACAAGGGGGTTAGCCTAGCAGAGGATGGTAAGGGGTTTCATCTCACCCAACAACTCATCCTATTCATAGTGTCTGAAGCCACATCCAGGCTGAGCAGAAAGAACTACAATTGATTAGTGGTGTCCTACTTGAACTTGGAAAGGTGATTCACCTAGGTCATCACTTGAGGACTCTTCCACATCTGATGATTTGAGGCATCGGAATGGGAGTCATTTTAATTCTGGTGACAAAATTAAAAAGCTTCCTTTTGACTTTCTAATCAATTCACAGAACATCCTGTAAAAAGACAGATTACCTATTTTCTGATATGAGACTGGAGATACTGTTGTGTTTAATTTTTAACTTTAAACAATTCTGTTATGGCATTTTCACAAAAACCTAGGAATAGTTTTGTTCTTTAGAATTCTTCACTGAACACGGGTTTACACCTATTACCACTGGGACCTACGGCAGTGTTTCCAAAGGTTTCCCAGCCCATGTGATGCCGTCTCACAATGTGGCTTTGCCACTTCCCCATCAAGGAGTAAAGTCTATTTCCCCTCCCCTTCAGTCCCTGCTAGACAGACTTGTGGCTGCCGTGAGCAATAAAAGTGATGGCAGTGATGTCCTAAGACGTCTCAGCCTGGGCAGTCAAAAAGCCTGGCAGATCATTACACTGTGGTTATGTAAGGGTTGGGGAAATATGGGTGAGAGGTGAAAGTCATTTGTACTATTTCTGCAATGCTTTTGTAAGTTGGAAATTGTTTCAAAATTAGGAGTTAAATAAAAAGTTTTTTGTTTCTCTATCTCTTTTTTTAAGGAAAGTCTGGCAGCTTCCACTTTTGCACTCTCAAATGGAAGCAGCCCGACTACCTGATGCTGTCAGGTCAGGTGGTGAAGACACTCAAGCTAGCCACGTGGAGGGATGGGAAAGATAAATGCTAGCCATGTGATTTTTTTTCCCCTCAAAAAACAATAATTTTTCATTCATAATAACATGAACCAAAAGTACATGATTTCACTGAATGGTGAAAGAGTTGAGAGAACATGGTTAAACTTAAACCTTCAAGGGAAGAGGGTCAAAGCCAATTAAAGTGGAGAAGCCAAGACTGGTTTGGAACACACATAGGAGAACGGCGTCTCAGCATGGGTATCCTCTGACACCTCCCAACAGTCACATTGCCATCATGCTCCCCTCCCTCTCTCCCTTCTGAAGAGTCTGCCAAGCCAAATAAATGGCTTTCTTCCTCTGTATTGCAGGTGTAAGCCAACCCAAGAGTACCCTTTTGTACATGCTATTATTACACAAAGCCAAGGAGAAAGTTTGTAAATCTCATTTGAAGGTAGTACGCATACTGAACCCAGCACACTGCTTATCATTTCTGTTCCAGCCCCAGGACGTGCCATGGGGAGAAGAGAGGAAACTTTCCTGCCAAGCCCTGCCCACATTACTGAGATCTCTAAGATCTGGGGTGGTTTGTTTATTATCAGTAGATAACCAAAACATACATCGAATTTCCACCTGTGGCAAAAAGCCTTAAATTCTGGTTTGTCAAGATCTGGGTCTCCAAATTGGTAATCCTAGGGCTGAGGTCAGTTTCATATTGTTCTTGGCTATTGTTCTCCGAGTTCCTTTTTATTCAGCATTCTTATTCTTATTTCAATAATATTTATCTTCCTGTATATCAAAGAATGATGAGGTTTTTCTGCTTTTTTGTAGCAAGGTTTTTGCTCCTTGCCTGGTCTCTGTTCCCTTAGAGTCAGTCTCTTTTTCCATCTGTTTTGGTCACCATATGTTATTTTGGAGGTTTTACTCAGGTCTCTGGTGATCCTATGTTGTTAATATTAAAGCTGAGGTTGTTACTTGCAGCCTTAAAGAGTTCTGACTAACACAAATGGTGAACGCCTAAACTAAGACAGTACGAGCAAGGTTGACTGAATTCAGATAATAAGGAGATGGACTAGACAGAACACAAAAACTAAATGAATTGAGAGGAGGTGCTTTGAAAGAAGTTGGTAAGGGTACAGTTGAAGTGCATGAGAGTGGTAAATTCTACTGGAGGTATAGGGTACATAAAGGAAAGCTTCTTGGAAGGGGTGATGGTCTGTTTGACTTCCAGGAATGTGTAGGTTGGGGCACTATGGGAATGAGGGTTGGGGAGTGAAAGGAGCAGCATGGGAGGGTAGAGGGCTTATTTACATACAGACTACTTAGATCAAGCTTGACTAACCCGTGGCCCGCAGGCCACATGCAGCCCAGGACAGCTTTGAACGCAGCCCAACATAAATTTGTAAGCTTTCTTCAAACATTAGGAGACCTTTTCTGCGATTTTTTAAAAGCTCATCAGCTATCAGTAGTGTTAGTGTATTTTATTTGTGCCCCAAGACAATTCTTCTTCCAATGAGGCTCAGGGAAGTCAAAAGATTAGACATCCCTGACTTAGATGATGGTATTCTAGACTTCAAGTTAATGTGTTATGGATGAGACATCTGATGGTCTTGGAACGGAGTGGATGGCTATATCTTGTGCGTGGGGGAAGTGTGAATTGTTGAGAGCAAAGAGTGGAATGTTATGGACTGTCTGCCGAGATGGTCACTGACCCTTCACTCCACTTACCTGTATTCACATGCCGTTTCTCTTAGTGAGATGAAGTTTATTTTATAGAAATGTTTATAGAAATGTTTATATTATTTATGGGGAGCATATTATTCTATAATTTTTATTATGCTAAATTTATAACAAAAAATTTATAATAGCTATAAGTTTGTTATTTATTATAATAGCCAAAAAGTACAATGTCTATCAACTAATGAATGGATAAATAAAATGTGGGATAGCCATGTAATTATTATTTAGCAATACAAAAGAATGGAGTACTGATACATACTACAACATGGATGAACCTTGAAAACATTATACTAAGTGAAAGAATCCAGTCATAAAAGATGACATAGTATTATATAATTCCATTTATAAGAAATGTCCAGATTAGGCAAATCTAGAGAGACAGAAAACTGATTAAAGATGGGGAGAGTTAAGGAAATGG
Source organism: Lyroderma lyra (assembly GCA_004026885.1). Classification (NCBI taxonomy): domain Eukaryota; kingdom Metazoa; phylum Chordata; class Mammalia; order Chiroptera; family Megadermatidae; genus Lyroderma; species Lyroderma lyra. Next base: position 45,025 of record PVJL010002955.1, read on the forward strand.
GGAGTGACTGCTAAAGGGTACTGGGTTTCTTTCTATGGTGATGAAAACGTTCTGGAATTATAGTGGTGATAGTTGTACAACTCTTCAACTATTCTAAAAACCAGTGGATTGTATACTTTTAAGTGGGTAAACTATATGGTATGTGGATTATTTCTTAATAAAGCTGTTACCAACAAAAGGAGCAGAGGAAATGACATCCATTTCCTCTCCTGTTGAATCCGGCCAGCCTTGTGACTTGCTTTGGACAACAGAATGCTGGGTAAGTAACACTGTGCCTGTTATGGGCCTAGCCATGAAAAGTCTGGCAGCTTTTACTTTCACCCTCTTGGAAGCTGGTTGCCATGTAAAGAAGCTCAGCTAGATGAGAGACTCTGTGTAGAGGCCTCATGTAGGCAAATGAAGACCCTCGTCATGTGAGTGAGGCCGCCTTGGACATTTCAGCTCCAGACAAGTTGACAGCTAACTTAAGTCACGCAAGTGACCCCAGTAGAGATCACATGAGGCAAACTCACTGAATCATGAGAAGTAACAAATCCCTGTATGAAGCCACTCAGTTTTGGGGTAATAGCCTATACAATAGCTAACTGAGCCTCAGATTCCACCTCTGTAACATGGGACCAAAGCTACAGAGTTGTTGTGAAGACTACCAGGCACCATGCTTAAGAAATATCAATTGTTATAGTTATTATTATTAAAAAAATAACCCCAGGAGACCCTTGACATACTACCGCCTAGAAAGCCTGCTGCTTCCAATTTCCAAAAAGCTAGTTTCCTAAGGAAAAAAAAAAGGTTTTTCTTAACTACAATTTGAAAAATGAACTTTGAACCATAAACAGACTACCGAAGGTTCTGTTTAGATTAGCCACCTATCCATCCATTCAACACACTTTTATTAAGTCCTTACTAATTATCAGACACCAATTAAGAATAGCTAAGAAGACCTTTTCTCCTTTGAAAAAGAAGCAATTTCTACCCAGGTAGCTGTTAACAGAATGGACTTCAGCTGAAAGATTGTATTTGTGGCAGTTGATAAATCTAAAATCACCCAGTTGGAAGAAAATACCTTACATTTCCACAGAGCTCAGAGACATGTGCACAGAGTATAGGCCCCAAGAATGATTCTGACTGGGAATTCCAGAAGGAATGAAATGATTCCCTAAAGGGTGTGTCCCTTAGTGAAGAGGATCAAAGGGTCCTATTCACAGAACCTGGATCCCAGGTGAGAGATGAACTTGACCATCTGGCATCATCTGCCACATATGGGTGCAGAATGGGTCTCAGCAGTTAATAAACAAGCTGATGACAGAGAAAGAAATCCTGTGACATTAAACAGCTTTCAACTGCATTTATGAAATCATGATAAACAGGGCCTTTTAATCCTGAGAAGAATTAGGACATGATTTTTTTTTTTTCTCAAAAGGATGACATAATACTTAAATTACACCAAAGGTAAAGAAAGATGAAATCTGTTATTTTCTGCATGAGGGGACAAAGTCCACCAAGTCCAGGAAGCACTTATTCTAGACAAACTCTGTAATGTTCCAACTCTATCAAATGCTAGTGACAGTCAGTACTATAAACAATACAGGCCCCCAAATGGCCTATATAGCATACACCATGAGGGCTATAGGTGAAAGACATAACATCGCATAGGCACCGGGCTCAGGCTATTGGATAACCCAAATAAATGCTGGGTTGACTTTCCTTTTCATTGACACATAACATACAGTAAAGTGCAAAAACAGTAAGTGTACAGCTTGGAGAATGTTTATGCCAGATTAATGTAAAGAATATTCCTAATGACACAGAATTTCCTTGGGTTCTTCTCAATCAATAACCAACTCCACCTTCACCCCCTACTCCACAGCCAGGAGTAACTGCTATTCTGATCTCCATTAGCATCAGTTTGGCTTGTTCTCGAATTTCACATAAATGGAATCATTCTGTGGTCTTTTCAGTCTGCCTTCTTTTATTTATCACAGGGTTACCTTGTTTTAAAGCAGAAAGCCCAGAGATTTATTTTCAGAAAACCCCCGCTGATGTCATAGACCTGGATGCCCACTGCTCTGATTATACTGGTTATACTTCCTGCACTCTTCCAGCAAATCATAATCTTGGATCGTAAAGTTTTCCTTCAAGATAAACTAAGTCATTCAAAGGTATTCAAATCTACCCAATCTCAACACAGTCCCTGATTTGACACTATAAATATATAATCTTTCCCATAGTCAGTGCAACATTCCTCTTAAACATACTTTTCTTCCATAGCATCCATCTACCATAAAGAATCCTCAAATCTTAGAATAAAATGAGCCATTGATTCTGTTAACTACTTTTGGTTAGTAAGGGGTTTAAACAATGGAAAATTTTCTGAGGTAGCCTAAGGCCCTAAATTCTGAAGAATGTGAGTCAGAAAAGACAGGAGAGGGACACAAGTACAGCAGTAAGTTATAGGTACAGATTCTTTTGTGTGTGTGTGTGTGCTCATGACGGGTGGGGGAGAGAGCAGGGGAGGGAGATGGGGAGGGGGAGAAGTAGGGAGAGAGCACCAGGTACAGATTCTTAAGCCAAACTATCAGAATTCAATTCTGGGATCAGCTACTTCCAGCTGGGTGACCTTGGGCAAATCATTACTCCACTCTGTGCTTCAATTATTTCACTGTAAAATGGGAATAACTTTATAGTTGCAAGGATTAAATGTTAATGTACATAAAGCTCTTAGGAGACTCCTTGGCACACATAATAAGCACTCAGTAAGAATTAGCTGTTTCTAAAAAGCTGAAAGCGAACAACCATTCTGCAAACCAAAAGGTTATAAAACAGTCAAACGTAGCAGGCACCAAGATATCTCATAACAGTGCTCCTCAAGATGTTTCCTTTCTAATCCTTCGCAGACTGATACTTTTGGAAAATGCAAGCTCAATCACATGCTTGAATGCCACAGCAATGGCAACTTGTTCTAAAAGTTTTTAAATGTTTACTCTCACTTTCTGTACCGATTTCAGCATGGCCTGATAACTGTTACTGGACTGGCATTTGTCAGCAGAGTCAACTTTGAGTAGCACTGTTCTAGCACACAAGAAAGACTCACAAGCCTGCTGAAAACTCAGCTAGCATGTTAAACAGAATTATGAAAATATATTAGTAAAGAAAACCAACCCCAATAGCAGGGGCAAGATGACTTGAGGGTCAACAAGCTGAGATACAATTCCAACAGGCTAAACCTAAAAAACAAAAACCCAACTAGTAATTCCCCCACCAGTGCTCCAGGAGGTACTCTTAGGAAACATGTCGGCCAGGAAGTCATCAGCCCCACAGGGAACAAGAGATACAAAGGAAGTTGGCAGAACTATGTCAGGCCTCCTGAGAAAGAAATCCTTCTCAGGAGTTGAAGCCATCCTAAGCAGTCACCAAGCTTTGGGAACATCAACTACAGCACACAAAAGCTAGAGTTTCTTTTCTACCAAAGAAAACATGCAAACATTCCCCTTGGTGACGTGAGACTACGCAAACTCTCACCCACATACCCACCCACATACATGTACCCTGTTCACAGTACCTGTGGTTTTAGGAGGCTCCTGAGGTCCGCCTTGCCAGCCATACTGTGGGTATCCTTGGTAAGGGTACCCCTGAGGAGGTGGGTAGGGTCCTCCCATGGGTCCTGGAGGGTAGACCTCAGGCCCCATTGGTGGTTGTGGATAAGGTGGGTACGGGGCCGTCGGACCAGGGCCCGGATACGGTGGAGGGTTCCCTTGGTTCATCAGGGACCAGTAGAATTTACCTAAGAGACAAACAATGAAAATTATTCGCATTTAAGCACTGAAAATCATTTAGGAAAAAATTTCAGCCCATGAGATTTAGAAAATGCCTTCAAAGTGTCTCAAGTCTCTTGCAAATCTTCAGCTCTGCCCATTTTGTTTTCTTCTCACCATGCCCACAACTGACAAATATCTTATGCATGTTTATTATTTGACTTTTATTGCCTCCCCCACTAGACTGTAGGCTGTGACAGTAGAGATCAAGTCAGTTCTGGATCACTATGATCCTAGAGCTTAGCATAGTGCCCAGCACAAGGCAGGCCCCTCAATAAATGTTGGATGAAGAACAGGGTATTATTCTTTTTTAATTCTCTGAAATTTCCATAAATGTGATTCGATAGCTCTAAGAAAGCAGACAGTCTACCAGCACTATGAGTCAGATCAGTGGGTGCTGACCCAGTACTAGCAATGCTCCAATAAACAGGACTGAGCCACACTGGGGGTCTTCTAACAAGTTGCACTGCCAGGAGTGACCACTACCTTGTGTTTACAGGTTCCTGTTCTTGGTGGTTTGCTTCTGTGAGGGAGGTGATCGCTTTCCAGCCCTCAAGCCTGTTAACCATTCTCCTGACTGGGCTTCAAGTCTAGAAAGCCAGCACCTCCTTTCCATCGTCTCTATAACCCCCACAGTGCCTGACACAATGACTTCCAGATTAAAAGTGTTAGTTACTGGGGTATGTGCAAGTACATACGCTGGATGAACAACGTGATATGTCATCTCACTGCTTTGTATTGTTACCCACCTCTTTTACTGATATTTAACATTTTACCTATTTGAGTGCCTTCTATCCCCAACTAAATAGTAATAAAGGAAGAGTCTCATACCCAAAATTTACTATTTTCAGTATTACTAAATACTCAGTAAATACTTAATTTAGTAAATAGTAACTATTTACTAAATTTCAGTTAATTCTTTTTCATAACATGTAATCAACAACTTAATAAGTGATTCTATGTGAAGAACAGAGTAGCCATAAAGTAAGGGTCCCCCCAAAATTTGGATTAAAGTAACAGTGGACTGCCAACACACAAACCATATCCCCCTTTGTAATAGTAGTCAGATTTCCAGCGAGATATCCATCCCTTCTTCGTCAGGCAGCTCACGGACTTCAGGGGATGCTCACCCCTACCAGCTCCCGGGAGAGCCCAATCTAACATCTAAGTCAATCCAGGTCACCCTTCTCTTTTTCGTCAAGATTGATTCAAGGAATCCAGGATTAAAGCAATCACAAATAGCATCCTTCGCAACTGCGATGGGTTCTGAAGTGGTTTGATCAGTTAAAAGCTTGGGGCTCTCCTAACACACTCCCAATCTTCTGTTCCCTTTAACACAGGCATACACACCGTCTAGCAAGGAGATGGCCTACACAACTTGCTGACGGCCAATCTGCAGCCCTGAGGGAGTCGATCTTAAGGTGAAGTAGGCACTTCAAAAAGGCAGAGCAGAGAGAAGAAAATAAATGGGGTTCCAGATTACTTTAAAACAGCTCATAAATCAGACTGAAACCCAGCCTAACCTGAACTACTGGTAAGCTAATGAACCCATTTGAGTGACATTCAACCAAGCACACATTATACAGTGTTGACTGTGCCTGGCACTGTGCTAAGTAGTGTGTAGAGATGAATATGGCTCAAACTCTTCTCTTGGGTAACTGGTTTAAAAGACAAACTTAAGGATAGTGCTTTTTTTTTTTTTAAAGAAGGAGGTAAACCAATCGCTGGGTAGGAGGAGCAGGGACTTAACCCGGCAGGAAAATGGGGTGAGTGGGGAGACTGTACCTTGAGGGAAGTGATTATAAATGGAAACTTTTAAATATGGAATCAGAATGGCTTGACGGTCTCTATTTTGACCACAGGTGCATTCTCTCACCCATTTAAGAGACTCTTATTTTCCCAGTGTCCTGACAAGGATTCAGAAAAGAACTAGAATTCTTTCCCTTGTCTGCTCGCAGGTCTATCCCAGCTCTGACTTGGGAATGGCCTTTATCCTTACCCTAATGTAAAGAAAGGCTCACGGTGACTAACACTGCAGTCATCACATGAATTTGCACACACTAATTGCTGAACACTTCTGCATTCCTTTTCTCCTACAGAGAAGGCTGTGGAAAACTCAGTGAGCCCTGTTTAACACAGAAGTCAGTTTCATTAACCCAGCATGACCATTCCATTTTAAATCACAAAAGTAGAACACAGCCACCATCATTGCTCTTTCCTGAAATTCAGTGTATGGAATGGTGGTGGTGGTGGTGGTGGTGGTGGTGGGTCCTCCAGACTGAGCTAATTCCACCCGATTGGTAGTTTAACTTAATTAGTCCAACAAGACCCTGCAGTAATGATTATTCTCACTCTAAGAAACTCTGGACCTATATTTCTCTGAAGATATTGCTCTTCTAAGAACGAGCAGTGAGAAGGAAAAATAAAAGCATATAGAACTATTACAACTTCAGACCTCAATGTTCCATGACTTTTCTTGACCCTTCTATTTGCTTCTATTCTATTCCTCATTATCCTGTGCAGTTCTCTCCCTGGGACTCTCCCAAATATGTGTCCTCTCCCTCAATCATGTTTACCCCTTGTCTTAGATATGCATTCCCCACCCCCAGCCCGAGGAATCACTAACGTCTAGGGGTAAAAACCCCATGTACTACTCACAGAGGCACTTACATAGAACATAAGCCATACAAGTAGGTGCTCCAGTCACCATGAGTCTCCCCCAACACACATTCTGTCCTTGTGTTCCCAAGACACATAGTCACTTAGAGGTATAAAAATATACATCTATTTTCAGTTTCCTCTAAACAGGAAAAAAATCCCAGTAAGAGAACAGCAAAAGTCACAGAAACAGTCTCTGTGCTGAGATCAAAGATCCCAAAACTGGCGTTTGAAAAGCAGGATTTCACCCAGTGGGCACCAATTATTCTCAAGCTCATACAGAAGCAAAGTAAGACAAGATTACCTAACACTGACCCAGTCTAGTGCAAACCACTTAACATAACCAAAACAAAAATGAGCTTTAAATTTAAGGTATGATACTGACCTCTGTAACTGTTACAGTGTAACTTGAATATTTTCCCTTATAAATTTGGTCAGGTGAAATGTAAGTCCTATATTGTGGAATGTGTTACACTCTGAGGATCAAATGTAAACAGTGGAAATTGTAGCATTAAAGACAAATCAGAGCTCCAAAAGAGACAGCTCAAATTGAGCAGCAGCCAAGATCCATTAATAGATTGTATTGAATGAACAGTTACCCAACCATCCCATTCAAGACATGCTCAAAATCACAGGATTAGCAGATAATCAACCATACAATGAGAAGAGCAGAAACTATTCTTTGGGAAAGTGGTCCATGGAGATAAGATCACTATTTTAAAGACTCATCCATGTACAGATGCATGAAAGAACAATATTTTCAAAGTTGTTACCATTTTTTAAGTTACAAGATGCCTGGTAGCTTGGCATTGAACCTACACACAACACACTGGAGAATTTTCCCCTGGAAAAACTAAACAGCCACAATGGAAAAAAATTATTGATACCAATACTTGAGGAGATTCCAAGAAATGACTCAGTCATCCCACAGTAAAGTCCATGCACACAGAACTTCTAATCAACTTTTTATTGCCTCATATATGAAAAAATGGACAAAGATTATCAGATATTTGAGGAGAGCCTGCAACGTAAAAGACAGAGCAAAACAGGAAAAAGAAAAAAAAATATCTAAATATCCAATAAGAGGAAAGAGTTAAATAAATTATAGTACATCTACATAGTTCTTTTGTAGTCATTTTAATTTGTTTTCAAAGCATAACATAATATTAAGTATAAGCAAAATTTTAAAGCTACATATTCAGCATGGTTTTCTTTAAAATAAATACTGATAAATACATCAATGTAATAGAATGAAGAGTCCCACAACAATGACCTATACATTAGTCATCTAATTTAACAGAAAGGCACCACTGCAATTCAGAAAGTAAAAACTAGTCTTTCCAATAAATAATGCTGGATATTGGAGAATAGAGTGAAGAAATAAAATGGAGTTAACTACAGTATAGTTAAGCTGCCAAATTATTAAAATCAAGTAGGTGGAGGCATGATGAAATGATTCTATTCTTTTTTTTTAAGTAGCCTTGGAACTTAAACTTTTTAGCTTTCTAGTCCTGCATCAATGGCTGGATATATATCAAATCTCAAGACAACCCTCTGATTACTCCATGAAGGACTAAGGAAAGAATGTTATGTATTCAGACCATCTGACATCCATTATCTAGACCTCCTGACTTCCATTATCCAAACCAACAGTCATCTAGAAGATTACCATCTTGGAACAACCCAGAGGCTAAGAAGGCAGGACTGATTCTTCTCAAGAATGTCCTTTTTACTATAAGAACCCTTAGTTTTTCTTTCTCCTTTGAAATATGCTGGGTATTGCCTGGTTTATAAACTGTTTTTCCAGTTTATAAAAACCTCAGCCTTTGAATAAAGGTCTTTAGTATTTATTTCTAGCAAAGCCTCTAGACTCTTCTTGATTCAGGCAATTATTCTTGTGAAGGTGGAGGAATGAACCTTGATCCTTATCCTTATAAACAAACAAAAAAATCACACTACCTATATCATGGACCTATATATAAAAGCTAACACAATCAAGCTTTTAGAAGTATATAATATATTCATGACTTTGGCAGTATTTACCTTATAACCCCACAACTCTACTCATAGACATACTGAGGTAAAATGAGTGCTTAAGTCCACCAAAGGCGTATATGACAATGTTTAAAACACCTTTACTTATAACAGCAACAAACTGGAAACTACCCAAATGTTCATCAACAGCAGAACAGCTAAATTATTTTATACTTATATAATAGAAAATAGCCCAGTAATTAAAAAAAAAAAAAAAAGAACAATCACTACATGCAACAACGTAGATGAATCCTACAGATGATGATGAGCAAAAGAAACCAGACTCAACAGACTTCACACTGTAAGATTCCATTAATATGAGGTTCCACAACAGCCTATGAGTCTGTGGGGATATTGACTGGAAGAGACACATGGGGAGCCTCCTAGGGTAATGGAAATGGTCTATATCTCAAGCTGAGTCATGTTTACACGAATACTATAAACTCATTGAGTTGTACATCAAGATTTTCACACTTTAAGGTGTATAGTAACATTAGACAGACAATTTGACCAGAAGGATAAAAATATTTATGGCAATTTTCCCTGGGTGCTGGAATTATGGACAACTGATATTTATCTTTTTTATTTCTGAAAATTTGAATAAGGGAGCCTATACAGTCAGAAAAAGAAATTTTAAGTTTTCTTAGTGCTTTTCATGCTGCCCATTTTTTTTTTTTAATGGCTAGAATGCCTCTGTAGACCTCTGTCCACTTCAGTACCATGATTTCCCTTCCTATTACTAATCTTCCCCTTGTTGGTGAACTATTTTATATCTACTCTTCACACTGTTTTTTACAGTGATTTTTGTGACTGTGATTCTTTTATCACAAGACACTTCAGCTCCCTAAGTTCTTTACATGTTTTCCTTCTGCTTTAAAATGAGAAGTCATTTGGTTAAGTACCAAATCTGGGATTAAAAAAAAAAAACCACAACATTCTCTTGGTTCATGCAGACTTTCCCCGCCTTGTAACCGAGCTTATAGTCAAAGCCAAAAGTCCTGCTTATCCTTCCATCCTTACATACACTTCTCGGGAAGTTATAAATTGTCTTTAAAGTTTAAAAACATGAGAGCAGGTCTTACTCTAAAGAACTTCTGTGTCTTTTTTTAACTCCCTGACTAGCTGGCCTTTTAATAGGATCTTTGTAAATAGACTATTTTATATTCTAGGCCCCTCAATTCTTCTTGATTCTCATACCCATAATTTTGGGTATGGTTTGTTGGGCTAAGAAAAACTTTAAAATTACTGGTTTCGTGCTGCTCTATCATTTTGGGTTTATAGTTTTCGTTACATTTTAACATTGACTTTAGTTTATTTGTCTCATAAATACTTCCAGAAGTACCCACTATGTATGACCCAGCACTAGAGGTTCCAGGCACTACTGAGAAAATTTCTTCGCAGGCTGGTGAGAGAAACAGACGGTAACATTAGCAATTATAAAACCAAGCTAAGAGAGAGGAAACATTTGGTACTATGAGCTCAAAGTGGAGACTACAGGTCAGGAAAGTCAGAGAAAGCTTCTGAGAGAAAGATGAACAATTGAGAGTTAAGCATAAACAGAAATTTGGGTTACTCAACCTTCACAATCATTGTCAGAGGTAACAATCTGTGAGACAGAGCTGAACGCATTTGAAGAACTGAATGGGTTCATTATGACTGAAGCAGACAGTATGGGATGAGGGAAGCCAAAGGGTCAGCTCACAGCCTTGCCAAGAGGAACATCATTTCAGGATCATCACAGCTTCCTTTTCTGTAGTTATATGCCTTATCACTTTTAAAAAGATTCACATGATTTTATTTATGTTTACTTACCAGATACTACTGGCAAACTTAATACTGTTTATTCATGAATATTAAGTACCCACTACAGGACAAGCCAAGTACTAGGATATGAGACAAAGAACTCTAGCTGGCTTGCTCTTCCCCTTCAGTATACTGCTTATAAAACTATCTTTCCACTTGTCTGTTATTGCATCAGATGAAAAATGCTGGAAGTTCTCCAAATTTCAAGGGGTATGGTGAGGATAGTTTGGCTATAAAGATTAAGCTAAATTCATTTTGGGGGGGTCATCTCAAAGAGTTACGCAAGTTTAGGGAAACTAAAGTATGAGTGTCCAATTGACGTCACCAATAGTGGAAGTTGCGCCACACATACACTGAATGTGCAGTAAGCAAAAAGAAGCAATGGCGTCAAATCTGAACCCCAAAGCCACAAGAACAGGCATTCCAAAACTGCAGGCCTTCACTAAGGAAGAACCTACTTAAGACGTAGACAACTTTAATGGAATCCCGGAAGCAACAGCAGGGATTTACCTTTGAAATACGGGAGTGATGCTCCCAACAGCACAGCCACACCAGCAGACCTCACAGTTATTGTAGCATGGACAAGACCTTTGTTTTAATGACTTGCTTACCATTTCTAACACATTTTGCTGTGTTACCATGTCCTAAGTTGCTTTTCTTTTCGGAGCAGACCGAAAGGAGAGAACCCGTAGTGTTACATCATTATTGTCTAAATACTGATTCTGGTGTCAACTTCCTAAATATTATTAGCCATCCCCTAACTCATTCACAATCTTTTGTTTGCAAGAGTGTTCTACCAGGCTTTGAGCGGTCCTTATAAAAACAATGAATGACTAAATATTAGAGCATGTCCTCTGTATCAACATTTTGGCTTGTGGCTTTAGAATAAATAGCTTCTCTGTGGAGTATACAATGACACACAGCTTAGAAATGGGACCCTTCCTGAACAAGAGCATCAAAATGCATATGAAAGGCAAAAACATATAATGGATCATTTATCTCTGGAGGCCTTGCTCTAGAGTAATGAAGAGGTTCAGAGACTATCTTATTTTATTTTCCATTCTCACAAAGAATATTTGATATAAGAAAAATACACATTGCTTTTATAACTGAGTTTCATAAGAAACTATAAAAAAAATCTACAGAGGGTGTCAAAAATTGTATACACATTTTAAGAAAAAAAAAACTGTATTAAAATTGTAATACTCAACATATACAGATAACAAAAGATGAATACCAGTCATGTCTGACTTCTGCAATTACAAAAGGTGCTCAAAGTGGTTACCACCAGTGTCCAGACACTTCTGATTATGGTGAACTATTGCTTGAGCAATGTTGACCATTGCATCACTGTGCATGCCATTTCAATTTCTTCCTGAAGTACCACTGGTATAGCCAGTTTTCTATAGCACACCACATCCTTTAAGGGCCCCCATATGTAGAAATCAAGGGGTGTTAAGTCAGGAGAACATGGGGGAAACTCAAACAACGTTCTCGAATTGCAAATACCACTTCAACCATGCTTCCACCATTTTCTTTGACTGTCCTGCCTGTTGCATGGTGACACTAGCATTCATTTGATTAATGCCATTTTTAAAGCAAATGTCATACTACACCTTGCTACCATAATTCAACTTTGAAAAGTAATATATAGATAACATCGCTTAAAATGTGTATACATTTTTTTGGCACCCCAGTATTTAGTAACACGCTGCAATTCAGCCTTGGAGATTTTAAGGGAATCCAGAGAAGTTTCCTTCAACAGAGAATAACACATCATCTTTTTCTGCATACAGCTTTCTATACAGAACCTCTGGCTGGATCTAGGACCTGCTGTTCTATAAGATATAGGATCTATAACATTTATTAAACAGCCCTTAAAAAAATAATTGTTACCTAAAAATATCTACCAACAACTGAGATACCCTACCCTTAGCTGCCTAGGTACTGGCATTCCATGCCTCCCTAATGTTTGGAGGAAACATCATTCTTTTTATAGAAGGCCCATCCTTTTTCCTTGCAAATTCTTAAAGACACATTTTTAATTGAAACTTCAAATAAATAAATACTCTATTCTTTGAAACAGCAATTCCACCAGTAGGAATTTAGCCTACAGATATATAAGTATACTACTGCTAGGATGCAAAAACAAACAAAAATACTATACAATTTTATACCACACACACACACACACACACACACACACACACACATACAGGCTTACTGTAGCACTTGTTTATAATACCTATATAGCATATATGTTATATATAACATACATATATACACATTTATTTATATGATATATAACATCCTAAAGACCCATCAACATCCCAAACCATGGAATTGCTATTATTCAACCCTTCAAAAGGGCGAGGTAGAAAGAATTACATGTGCTGATATGAAAAAGCACCAACACAGTGAAAAAAGTAAACTGCAACACAGTACATTCTACTATCCCATTTGGGTTTAAAAGTAAAGTTGTGGGGTTCCCTGGTGGTGTAGTGGCTAGGCTTTGGTGCTCTCAACGCTGTGGCCTGGGTTTGATTCCCAGCCAGGGAACTACCCCCCAAAAAATAAATAAATGAAATAAAATAAAATAAAAGTAAAGTTCTATTTCTAGACCGGAATAGACTACAGTTAAATTAATGAATATAATTATTCACTGAACTGTGCTTTTGTTATATTTTTTTCTATACATATTTAACAATGAAAGTTAAAACCCCTGCTTATCATTTTTGGGTAAAGTCTGCCACATGGCTTTTGGGAGAAAAAAAATCCATTCCTTAACTCATTAAGCAGGAAAGCCATGCTTCTAGATGCTTCCAACAATCATCCAACTACCACTAGAACACAGTCTGTTCCAGATGCCACCTGGAAAAACCCAACTGCAGGGCAGGACCCACAGCTGCAAGCAGTCCCATTGGTTCCAGGCCAACCTCACCAGGGCCCTTTCTCCAGCCTTTCTTAGACATGTATAGTCCTCTGCAGAAACTAGAGATGGTCAAATGCAGGATTCCCTCCTGCTTCTGCCTTCAGCTTCTGGAAGGACTCCCCCGAGAGTGGACCTCAGCCCCTTGTCTGAAAGCTCCTGATAAATCCTGACCACAGCCTCTCTCCACATAGCTAGGACTCCCACTTGGGGCAGAGACCTCCACTCTCATCCAACAACTCACTCAGGGACTCTGATCAGTGCCCCACCAACGCTGCTACGTGCAAGCCAATGGAGAAGTGAAGAAGGCTGGCTCCTCCTCAGAAAAAAAGGCTGGGGACCTTTGAATTACATCTAGTCACTGGGACATACAGGTCAGCATTATAATTCTGGAACTTCAAATAGCCAGCCCTCAAAGTGACAATGGAGAGAAAATGAGACCCAGCAAGAGGGAGGAGCAAAAGAGAATGCAGCAGAGAACACAGGGAAAGGAAAAGGGAAGAAAGCTGTTAACACAAAAAGGGAGTTGGGGAAATGAAAGGACAGGTTAGAGCATGGAAAGAGAAAAAAGGGACAAACTCTGCCCCCTGCCAAGTTGAGAGGCCACACCAGAAAGGGGACCTGTCCATCCCTCCAAACAAGCCTGATAAGGCCACTTCTCAGGCCAGATCCCCCACCAGCACAGCCCCTAAAAGACCAGCTCTGCCTGATCCCATCCCCATCGCTACCATTAGATTCGGAAAGTTGAAATCTTTGTGGTTTAGAAAGAGGCCCCACAGCTTAATGTGCTGGTCATTTAACTAAGCACTCCTGGTTCCTGACAGATAGCAAACCAGCCCCAGCTTTGCTCCACCGTTAAAGCGTGCCCTCCTGACCCTTGGAGGGAGCAGCAGCTCAGTCAGCACTGTGGGGTGGCTCTTAATGGACAAGACTGAATTTCACTTCATGCCAGCAAGTACCACTCATGCCTGCCATGTGCAGCACCCCAACAGACTGTGTACAACCAACCCCATAGCAGCTCACTTTCCCCTCCTTTCTTCTCTTTGTTTTCATAGGATTTTAAAAAGAAAGGGCATTATGGACAACAAAGGTTAGAAAAAAACAAATACATGAGAAGGATAACTTCAGATTTCTGTCATTAATAGTATCCACAAAGACCTACTATATATGTGGGAGACATAGTACTCAAAGTATGATGGGGTATTGATAAATTAAAAAAAAAAACCACTGCATCTACCTTAAACTAAAACCTCAATTTTCCAAGAACACACTTGCATGGAAAGAACAATATACCACAGCAATCAATGAAGTCAGGCCCCTGGCAAAGGGCCTAAAATTTAATATAGTATAGTATCACCACCACTCAGGCCTCTTTTTGGTAAACTTCTTATCAAAACACCAATGGTTTCACACTGACTGCATTTATTTCTTTTTGGTTCCTAGATTCTTTACTCTGTTGTCTTCCTGGTATCACCAAGCCACATGGACTTTCAAAAGATAGGATTTAAGGGTTCTCCTCTGAAGGCCTGCCTACCTCAAATCATCCCTACCACTGATCTACTACCAGCTGAAAAAATTCACTGAGTCATAGTGAATTCATCTCTGGTTGAAGGCAGTATTTTCCCAAGCAGAGTATACAGCATGATTTAGGGACAAGGGACAAAATATTTAAATTTTTTTTTTTTTTTTTTTAATGTGGGTAGCTCCCTGACTGGGAATCGAACCCAGGCCACAGCATTGACAGCGCCAAAGCCTTAGCCACTACACCACCAGGGAACTGCCAATTTAATTTTAATAGCTATGCCTTCTATTGTGGCAGATGATTAGTAGTAGTTTCAATTTAAGGCAATGATACAGCTTTCCTTTTAAATACATGTTAGAATTTTAAAAAAGTGGATCAATTTAAAGAAAAATGTTAGGTAAATATAGTATACAGATGGCTTGGAAAGAAGAAAAAAATTGTGCAGGTGGAACACAACATGTAAACGATCTACTTCCAAGCCCCTTGTTTCAGAATGCAACTACTGGAGTTTCTGTAACTGCCACCAGACATCAAAGATCACCCAGACTTAGTTCAGCACAGTCAGCTGAACTAGAAGGATGCAGAAACTGGACCAGAGATAGAAGAATCACACTGGCCTTGGGGTACAGTCAAGGAAGAAAGGCCAGGGTGGAGGACAAAGGGGAGTCTGGAGTCCCCAGGAAGCTAGGGGCAGCAGGAACGCAGTAATGAAAAAGACTCAAGAGACAGGCACATTCCTACAAAAGTCCCCTTCTTCACACATTCTCTCCCCAAACAACCCCACCCAAGGTCACCACACTGAAAGCTAACCGGTAAAGTACAGTGGGGAGCATTAGAAATTTAATGTGGCAGAAGTCAAGTCACTTCCCAGGAACTCCTCTCCTCAAATACCCTTGCAATTCAATTGTTCTCCATCCCTTTCTTTCTTTGAACACTGACCACATGGTCAGATAATGTTCAGTTATGAAGTATTTTCTGAACCAATTCTTTTGGGACTAAGGATTCTTTAGCATAAATCATCAGAGAACTAATAAGGCACTACTCCCAAAAGAGTAAATTCAGGTAAATCAAACCCTCCTCCAGCCATAACTACCAACACTCCTTAAACCATTTAATTGAAAGGGTGCAGAAAGACATTTATCTTCCCTTATTTTTGGCAGTCACACCACAGGCTTGCTGCCCACAGAGACTGGATCCAAACCATTTACTTAACTCCTTTGGTTTAGAAGTGAGGGCCTATAATCAACATCTGGAGGCCTGAGGATAAGTGCCTGTTTGTATTTCACCTGTTATTCAGTGCAGATTTTTCTCCACTATGTTACTCTTAGAGTACCTGGAGTAAACCCTTAGGTTTACTTGTAACCAAGCCCAAATACTCCAGCAAAAAACAACAAAAAGCCTTGCAGTTTGAAGGAAGCTTTTACCAAAATTTAGAACGTCCATATTTTTCTCCCCACTACATCTCAAAGTATACCATTCATCCAAGAATTTAAAGATTCTGCATTGGAGGAGAGCTCAAACTTCATATAAGCCTCTCATTAATTCTCCTTGGTACCTCCGTGAAGAGGGTACTGACCATTATCCAGTTTCAAGGTCATGAAATGTTTCAGTGCCAAGAAAGGAGGGCCCTGTTCAGGGCCTTGGGTAACAAAGGTGCAGGCCCAGAATACTCTGTGGTGGGTCTCTGGCCCTTACCCCAGTCCTACCTCTTACCTGGGCCCAGTTCCCCTTAGGGGGAGGGCATGTCAATTTCTCAACCGAACAGACAGCCCCCTGGTGTTGTTTATTATAGTTGTGTTTAGGGAAACACTAAGTTTTTTCCCCCTGACAGTGAAGTCTTAAATTCTCTACCATTTGGAAAACGTGTGGGGGTGGCAGGGATGAATGAAAATGGAAAATTTCCTGAAACCCTTGGCCTACTTAACTGCCCTGACAGCACACAGTTAGAGTGTTTGAGGCAGTGGGGAGGTGGACTGGTTCTTTCCAAAGGAAGCAAGATCAGTTGGCCGGTTCAAATATTTCCAAAGAGATTTACAAAATGGTTAACAATTTATTTTAAATGTGGCTAAGAAATTTAAGGTCCAGCTGTTCTTAATACTATGGAGCTCCTGCAAAACCCCTTAAAAATTACTATCATAATAAGCCCTGCCACTAAACAGGTACACGGTGGGAGAAACTCATCAGGTAAGTAGTAATGTGTGGTAAATACATTGCTCAGGGGACCTATCTTAAGACCTCTTTTATAAAGAATGATGTCACTGATCTGACTGGAAATTCACTCCCCCCAGGTGCCACCACTCTAGATTTGCCCTTTGCTGAGTGCTGGGCAGGTTTTTACATTTATGCACAAACCCGCTGCGGCCACCCTCCCAAGTGCTCAGCAATTCCCTAAACGCCTTAAACTGCACGGGATCCCTGGAGGTCCAATTCTGTTTTCTGGAGTGAAACAAATACAAAACAAATTGGTGGCAAGGTTGGGCCATTTCACCTCCTCCCAGAAAATAGAAGTTCCCAAGGTTCAACGTAAAATGGACAACACTGAATTTTTCTGATTCACAGAACCAGTAAATTTCAGAGCCTGGGAAAAACCATAAATCATTCCTCTTCAGTAATCAAAATATTTTCTTCCCATTTCTCAGGAAGTTAAGACAAAAATGGCCAATGAACACTTAAGCACTCATGCTGGGAAGCCCTCAAGCGGAGGGGAACAGGTAGAAAAAGGGAAATCTGTTCTACAATTAACAAAGAGCATGGGACTCCTTTCAGCTTCCCTAATGTCCATATTCCTGTTTAGGGACCTGATTATCCTTTAATAACTTCCCCCCATTAAATCTACCAGTCACTTGGGGTTTGGGTGTCACCGCGGGGATTAGAGGTGTTTGTAAGACACTCCGAAACCTCTGAAGGGCTGAGGACAATGCAGTCTCCCTGCATACAGAGGGGGTCCAGAGCTCTCAGGTGGTCCTTAAATCTGGCTAAATGAGTTAAGAAGAAAATGAGCTGCAGGCGGTGCTTCCTTTCTCTCAAATAAATTTGTGTTTTCATCTGCTAACTAACAATGGCTGGGGTGTAAGGCACCTGGCTGCCTGCATCCCCTCCCCCAACCCTGTCTGTTATAAATATTTCGTAGGGAGGGTTCGCAGAATCTCATCACACCTAGTTCTCGGGGTTGTCACTGCTTGCCCACAACTACCTCCTCAGTGTCTCCCTAACCCCGTGTTACCCCCACCCTAATCCATCCGAAGCGTCAATGACTCCCCACAGCGCACAGACCCTTCGCTAGGCACGCAAAGAGCTTTCCTAAGCGGTCCTAACCTAATTCTCCAAACTCTCCCCTCCGCAAACAGCCCGAGCACTAGGTCCAGGGGCCAGTCGGTCACAGAATCGTCTTTCCTTTGCCTCCAGCCCAAGGATCACGGTCTCCCTTCTCCGGAGATCCCCTTCTAGGTAGGTCCCCTTTCCCTTCCTCTACTCTTCTTACCCGCCACTGCGGCCGGGAGAAAAGTCCCCACCCCTCAGGACTCCACTCAGGTTTCACCTCCCCTAACAGATCCCAAGCCACCGCTCTCAACCGTCAGGATTCGTTACCCAGCGCGCCTTCTCCGACCACCACGGCCCGGCTCCCACCCGCGGGGCCCCCGAGAGGCCTCCCGCTCCCCTCAGACTCGGCGCAGAGCACCAACCAAGTAGGTCCCCGGCAGCGCCTCAGAAACAGCAGCCCAAGGCGAAGAGATGAAGCCTCCCGCAGACGTCCCCTGAGACGGGGTGTGGCGAGCCCCACTTCGAGCCCGCCGACTCTCAGAACCGCGAGACCCGCTGAAACGCGGAGCCCCTGAATCCACCGCCCAGAGGCCGGGCGGGCGGCGCAGGATACCCCGGCCCCCCTCCCCCCAGCCCCAGTCTCCGCCAGCTGCGCGGCGACCGGCAGCCAGAAGAACAGCCGGGCTGTAGGGGTGAGGGGAGACACCCGGGTGGGCATCAGGCCAGCTGCTGCCGCTCTCCCCAGTTACCCACCCCTCACTGGCGCCCCGAGTCCCCCGCCGGGGTCGGCCCATCTCAACCCGGTGCCCGCCGACTCTCGGGACGCCCTCTGAGAAGCTCAGGGACGCGCACAACCCGGGAAGGGGCCTGCCTGCGCCTGCCCCGCTCCCTTGTCCCAGCTTGGCCGAGCCCGGGGCTGCCGCGCCTCACCTCGTTCACCAACGGGCCGGCCACTGGTTGTTTCGGGAGCCGACTGGACCCGGCGAGACCGCACACGACGCGCCGCACCTACCTCGGAGTGAAGAGCCGCGGCGCGCCTGACGTCACGGCCGCCCCAAGCGCCCAGAGTCACCTGATCACCCTGGCAACGCGCGCGGGGCGGGGCGAGGCGAGGGGCGGTGTCACAGCACGGGCCCCGCCCCTTGTTCGGGGCCTCGCATCGCCGCTAGGAATGCTACCCAGCAGCCCGCCCCACGGGCACTAGAGATCCGGCTCTGGCCTTCCAGCTCCGGCTTCCGAGCTGGGATGGATGCCTGAGACGTCAGCAAGCACTCCTCTCAGGTTGGATCAGTTCTCCGAGACTCCAGATGATACCCACCTCGCCGCTAGTGTCCCCGCGGTACCCTGCTCAGTGCAGGGCAGAGCACGAAGGGCTCGGTGTGGGCTGCTTACTCGTCCTATCTTCTCGGTCTAGACCCAGCTAGATTTAGGGATTTACTCCCCGAGCTGTACCCGGGAGGACTGGGGCTGAGAAGGATACCTGGATTGCTCTGTGGCAACTTTTTCACTATAAAGCTCACAGAAGTAGTGCAGCCTTTGCTGGAGAATGTAGTAAGACTTCATTCATTCAGGAGAGGGGCTGGAGACTACGACCAGCCCTCCTGTCCTGAAGGCCACCTCTTTGTTTTCCAACAGAATGAGCAATCATTAAAACATTCCCAGAGCAAAGCCTAGAACAAGCCTGCAAGCACTAGGTGGAAAGGTTGTTTTGTTTTTTGTTTTTGTTTTTTTTTTCATTTTAGAAATTTATTTTCCCTTCAGATTCTTCCCCTTGCTATAATTGCATGTCTACACCTCTATGGCTTTCCAGTCTGCAGGCATAGACTGTCAGCTTCAAAATAAAAATTTAACACCCCATAGCAGTCCCAATTTGAGAGATGCTGCTTATCTCATCCCTTCAGTTCTTGCTGAGTTTCATTTGTTTTACTCTTCTATACCCTGAACTGCTACAGAGATTTCATCTATGTTGTTCTTTCCTCTTAGACTATGGGGTTTTAAGCCCCAAACTTATTTTTATGATCAACTTCTAGTGAGCACTTTTTGGTACTGGGCAATGCCAGGCTTATTGATGCACAATCCACGAAGATCACAAGTTTATTAGTGTGTTTCATATTCAAGTACTACCTGTCTTGTTTACTTAATAGTTTAAGTGACACTTTTTTATCTTTATACATTTATTTTTTAAAGAAACTTGCAAATAAATGGGGGAAAATACAGTTGTAAAAGGTAGAGAAGATTATGGCTCTAGCCAGAAACAGTTGTACTAATGAAAACATGAGTCTAGGGCCCAAGGGGCAGAGATTAGTGGGCAGGAAGATAATGGGGTGTTTTGTAGATCTGAGGAGAGGGCCACCAACTGGAGTTGGTGGGGGACGGGGGAGAGGGTTGGGCCCAAATGGAGGGAATGGGAGCAGAAAGAAGGGAGAAGGGATGCAGAGAAAAGAGAAACAGCCAGGGTTTGGGGGAGCGGTTGCTTAAAGGGAGGGCAAGGTACAAAGAGACCCAGGAAGGGGTGGTTACAGCATTAAGGGAAGGGTGGCTGAGAGGTTACAGAATTGAGGACTGCAGGGAAGGAGGAGCAGGTGGCGAGAACCAGGTGTAGGCTGACATTTCTGTCTCCTCAGGACCCAACAGTAGGCATTGTCCTTCAGAGGCTGACAGGGGAGCACAGCATTGCCTGTTAGCCTCTGAGGAGTGGAGGTCATTCATGCACACCCCAAAACCATCTTTGGACCAGCAGGGGGTAAGAATCACTCTTTGCAGAACACTGATGCAAAGGGAGGAACAGAGACAGTACATCCATAACTACACTCTGACACTAAGGCTTTTTAGTTGGAAAGTTTTCCAGGTCCTTGGGCATAAGCACAGGTCTCAGAGGCTCTAATCTGGGCAGGGCAAGGTGAGGATGGGGATGAAGGGCAGGGATAATTGCCTTGGAAGAGAGGGAAGCTGCCTGACAGCTGGATATGATAGCTGGGACATATGGGGGCCAGCTGTGATGAAGCAGAAGAGATGATAGGACATGTTGTCAGTAAGGTCCCTGACCACTCCTATTTTACTAAATTGATTGAATATGAGAGGGCATAACCATCAAAGAAAAATAGAATATTCCTTCCCCACCCTGTATCACTCCCACATCCCTGTGAGGAAGGAGAGCTACCATGTGGGTACAAACTCAGAGAATGTTGCCGGCAGCATCCAAGAACCAGAGATGTAGCTGGGGAGTGCATCCCACATGGCTCTTCTCTAGGATTTGACCTCAAGTCCCAGGACTAAGCAGCGGGCCAGATGCAGAAGTGGCTATCGTTTCCCTAAGTTTCTTCACAGCAGCAGTAAATGTCCATTCCTGGAAATTAAAAAAAAAAGGGTGGGGGGAGAGGGAGTTCCCTGGTGGTGTAGTGGCTAGGCTTCAGTGCTCTCAATGCCGTGGCCTGGGTTGGATTCCCAGCCAGGAAACTACCCGCCACCGCCCCCCGACACACACACAAAAAAAGGTATGTGTAGGAAGCCCTAATGAAGCATATTTTCTGTGAATGTTCATTAGCTATAGAAGCTGTTAATGGATTTTCAACATTTGTGAGTTCAGGAGAACCACACAAGGATTGTGGAGACAGCATGATGCCAGTGTCTGAAATTTTTCCATTTGTGAACTTGGACAAGTTACCTACCCTCTTTGAGCCTCAGTCTTCACTGTAAAATGAGGATCATAATACCTACCTCACAAGACTGTCATAGACTGTAGGTGAATTCTAGGTCAAAGAAAGAACCCAGTTTCATAATTTTTCAGAGGACCATTTAAAAAACCATTGTATTTTCATTGGACCCCATTTGTTCACTCAACAATTGGCTGGAAGAATGTTTCTTAATGTGCTCTCACCACTGTGATGAATACAACAGGAGCGTGTCCCTCGATTTGGTCCTCCAGGCATCTAACTCCTGATAGGAAAATGAGATCTGATGAGACTTTGGAAGGCCCCTGTGAAATTGAATGCTAAACTATGTCATGTCCTTCTTTGCCCTTGGTGTTCGTGGAAAGGGAGGGCATACCAGTTGCATTGGCTATGGTGGGATGCATGAAAGGCAGGCCTGGAGCAGAGCCTGGAAAGGCAGTATTTGGAGAAGTGGTGAGGGAAGAAAGCATTCTTGGTCACATCATCAGGGCAATATGTGCACCTGAGGCAGGGGCTCAGGCGATATTTGCTGAATTAATGAACAAATAGAGAATGGTGGGCATAGCCATAAGACCAGCCTAAGTGGACTATGGAAATTGGAGAGTTGTGAAAAATAAGAGACAGAGCAGATTATGGAAGAGCTTTTGAGATAGTAGAATCTTCTGGTAAGAACATGGGGTTTGGAGCCAGACTGAAAGGGTTGCATTCAGAACCCATCAGTTATTGGCCATGTGACCTTGAGCGAGTCTCTTTTTTTCTTTTCCTATTTTTTTATTGTTAAATTTATTGTTAAAATTTACTAACCAATACATTGGTTAGTAAATATTATGTAGGTTCCAGGTGTACAATTATATAATACATCATCTATGCGTGTGTTATGTGTTCATTACCCAGAGTCAGTTCTCTTTCCATCACCATATATTTGAGACTCTGTCCCTTCTCACCAACTCCTCTCCCCCAATACCCTCAGATAACCACTAACCACTAAACTATTGATTGTGTCCATGAGTTTTTGTTTCTTTGTTGCTTTCAGCTTTGTATTCTACGTGTGCGTGAAATTTTTTGGTTCTTGGTTTTTTCTATCTGGCTTATTTTGCTTTGCATCATGGTCTCAAGATCCATCCATGTTGTCATAAATGATCCTATTTCATCTTTTCTTATGGCTGAGTTATAGTCCTGTGTGCATATGTACCACAGCTTCTTTAGCCAGTCATCTATCAAAGGACGCTTTGGCTGTTTCTATGACTTGGCCACCATGAAGTGATGCAATGAACATTGGGGAGCATATATCTTTGCAGACAAAGGTTTTCAAATTTTGGGGGTAGATACCCAGAAGTGGGATAGTTGGGTTATATGGTAACTCTATTCTTAATTTTTTGAGGAACCTCCATACTCTCTTCCATAGTGGTTGTACCAGTTTACATTCCCACCAGCAGTGTATGAGGGTTCCTTTTCCTCCACAGCCTCTCCAGCACTTGTTATTCCTTGTCTCGTTTATAATAGCCATTCTAACAGGTGTGAGGTGGTATCTCACTGTGGTTTTGATTTGCATTTCCCTAATAGCTAGTGAATTTGAGCCTTTTTCATATATCTGTTGGCCATTTGTATGTCTTCCTGAGAGAAGTGTTTGTTCAGGTCCTCTGCCCATTTTTAAATTGGATTTTTTTTTTAATTGTTGAGGTGTATAAATTCTTTATATATTTCAGATATTAGCCCCTTATCAGAGGAATTGTTTGCAAATATTTTATCTATTTGTCTGGTTGTCTCTGCTTTGTTAATGGTTTCTTTTGCTGTGAGCTTTTTAGTTTGATCTAGTTCCATTCATTTATTTTTACATTTACTTCCCTTGCCTTTGAGGTTAGGTTCATAAAGTCCTCCTTAAACTCAAGGTCTATAAGTTTAGTTCCAATGTTTTCTTGTCTACAGTTTATTGTTTCAGGTCTATGTGCAGGTCTTTAATCCATTCTGAGTTAATTTTGGTATATGATGACAGTTTGCAGTTCAGATTCATTCTTTTGCATGTGGTTTTCCAATTTTCCCATCACCATTTACTGAAAAGGCTTTCTTTTCCCTCTTGTATATTTTTCACTCCTTTGTCAAAAATTATCTGTCCATATATTTTTGGGTTTATTTCTAGATTTTTTTTATTCTGTTCCATTGGTCTATGTGTTTGTTTTTCTGTCACTACCAAGCTGTTTTGATTATTGATGCTTTGTAATATAGATTGAAATTGGGGACTGTGATGCCTCCAGCCTTATTCCTTTTACACAGGATCACTTTGGCAATTCAGGGTCTTTTGTGGTTTCATACAAATCTGATGATTCTTTTACCTATTTTTTGAAAGAATATGTGTGGGATTTTGATAGGAATTGCATTAAATCTGTGTATTGCTTTGGGTAATATGGCCATTTTAACTATGTTGATTCTTCCAATCCATGAACACAGACTACCTTTCCATTTCTTTATATCCTCTTCGATTTCTTTTAGTAGCATCTTATAGTTTTTAGTGTATTAGTCCTTCACATTCTTTGATAAGTTTATTCCTAGGTATTTTATTTTTGTTGTGATCACAAAAGGTATTGTTTTTCTCATTTCTTTTTCTGAAGTTTTGTTTTTGGTATATAGAAATGCAATTGATTTTTATACATTGATTTTATATCCTGAAACTTTACAGTATTTGTTTATTATTTCTAATAGTTTTTGGTGGAGTCTTTAGAATTTTCTATATAAAGGACCATGTCATCTGCAAAATTTGACAGTTTAACTTCTTCTCTCCCAGTTTGGGTGCCTTTTATTCCTTTCTCTTGCCTGATTGCTCTGGCTAGAACTTCCAGTATTATATTGAATAACAGTGGCAACAGAGGACATCCCTGCTTTGTTCCTGATTTTAGGAGAATAGGCTTCAGTTTTTATTCCTTCAGTATGATAGTAGCTAAGGGTTTGTCATATATGGCCTTTATTATGTTGAGATACTTTCCTTCTATACCTATTTTATTAAGTGTTTCGATCATAAAGATGTTGTATCTTGTCAAATGCTTTTTCTGGATCAATTGATAGAATCATATGTTTTTTATCTTTTAGTTTATTTATGTGTTGTATCACATTGATTTGTGTATGTTGAACCATCCTTGTGTTTATGGGATGAATCCCACTTGATTGTGGTGTATAATCTTTTCAATGCATTGTTGTATTCTATTTGCTAGTATTTTGTTTAGGATTTTTTACATCTGTGATCATTGGAGATATTGGTCTATAGTTTTCTTTCTTTGTGTTATCCTTGGCAAGCTGTGGTATTAGGGTCATGTTGGCCTTGTGGAAATAGTTGGAAAGTATTGCTTCTTCAATTTTTTTGGAAGAGCTTGAGGAGGATATGCATTAGTTCCTCTTTGAATGCTTGCTAAAACTCAATGGTGAGACTGTCTGGTCCTGGGCTTTTGCTTTTGTAGAAGTTTTGGATGACTGTTTCAATTTCCTTACTGTTGATTTGTCTATTTAGGTTATCCAATTCTTCTTGGTTCAGTCTAGGTAGACTACATGTTTCTAGAAACTTGTCCATTTCTTTGAGGTTGTTAAATTTGGTGGCATATAGTCCTTTATAATATTTGCTTAGGATATTTTGTATTTCTGTGGTATCAGTGGTAATTTCTCCCCTTTCATTTCTAATTTTGGCTATTTGTGGTTTTTCTCGTTGCTCCTTGGTGAGCCTAGCCAGGGGTTTGTCAAGCTTATTGATTTTTTCCCCACAAAGAACCAGCTCTTTGTTGTATTCATTTTCTCTATCGTTTTTCTGTTCCCTATTTCATTTAGCTCTGTCGAGTGAGTTTCTTAACCTCTCTCTGCATTACTTTCCTTATCTGGAAAAAAATAGGGATAACATTGATAACTACTTTATAGTGTCATTTGGAAGATTAACTGAGATCATGCATATAAAACCTAAGCATGGTGCCTGGCACATAGTAAGTGCTCCAAACTGTTAGCTTTTATTAGCAGTATTAGTTTTATTAAGGGCTGAGAAGAGGAGGCTAGATCCAATATGAAAACTACAGGGGACTGCTGAAGCTCCTTGAAGTGGGAAATGGGAATGGAATGCAATATTTGGTGCAGAGTTTAACAGCAGATTCTGGCTGGTCAGAAGGGAAAGTAGGGCCATGGTGAAGGTACAGTCCCAAAGGCTGAAGAAGGTTTGACCATGGACTAGAATCAACCCCTTCCACCTGTGTAGAAGTTGGAGCCTGGAATGAGGAGGGGCTCAGTAACCCTATTCAGTGAACATCTCTAGATGCTGCACAAGTTGAATACCTGTTAGGAGCTCACAGGTGTCAATGACGAATATTTGTAGAATCCCCCTAAGTCAAGAACAGACAGCTTTAAAGCACTGGGGAAGTCCACTAAGTCCTGGCCTCTGGCTTATTTTGATGTGTTTCCCCCGTGGGAGCAGACAAATGAACACATGTGAAAAGAAAGCCAGTGAGTGATGCCAGCACATGAACAAAAACCAGAAAAGAATGACCAGATTCCTTTTTTGTGTGCAAGTATTAAAGAGAGGCAAAACAAACAAACAAAAACATTTTTTCTGTTTCCTAGCTCACTGCTCTCCCTGGTTCTAATGGAAGTTGAGGTTCACATGAAGGAGAAAGAGGCAACATCATCTTTTGCTTCAGGCCATGGTTCAAGGTTTGATTCTCACTCGAGCACTGGCTCTCACAGTTTTGGGCCTCTTTTTCCGATCTGTGGCTTCAGATTCCAGTTTGCTAGTTAGGAATGTCTCCATTGCAAGGGACTAAAGTGCTATTCAAATTGGTTTAAGAAAGAGGGAGAGAGAATTTATTGACTCATGAAACCAAAAATCCAGAGGTAAATCTGAGCTTCAGGCACAGTTGGATCCAGGCACTCAAACACTATCACCGGGAACCTTGCTCTATCTCTCAGCTCTCTCTTTTCTCTCTGTTCTCTGGCAGTCCTTCTGAGCGTGTCAGAATTACCTTCTCACAGTGAAAAGTCCTAGCGGACAAAAGCTTACTCTTTCCCAACAGTACTAAGAAAAGCTCCAGATTGGCATTTTAGTGTTTGCACTGGCTTTGGGTAACTTGCTTTTCTCTGGATGTATGGCGGCAGCCAGGATATGTGACACGTTGGCTAGTCCCCTGCTCTCCTTGGAACTGGGGTTGTGGTTAGCCCCTCCCATATCTCACATTTCAAAGTATGAAAGGAATGGCTTTCCCAGGAAAGTTATCATAACTAGGAGGAATGGATGCCTAGCAATCAAAAAACACAGCTGACCCCTACAGGCCACTGATACCAAAACCACAGCCCAGAAGAGGTTCCTGTAGGCACATGTAATATAATATTCCAATGGACTAACCTTGAATCCGCTTAAGAGACAACTCACTGTCTCCTATATTTCCAGGACAAATGCACCCAGTGGGGTGCAAACCCTGGCACTCAGGGTGAGCCTTGCTGAGATCGTGGTGTAAAACCTGCCATTGGTTTTACCTACGTGCACTCTCCTCTCTTGGAAGCATTACTTCTGAGGAAAGTGCTTCAGAGAATACTTAATGCCTTAAACATGTGGATACAGCACCTTGAATTCTAAGAGTCATCATGTAAATGTGTGTGTTTTTAACTGTGACTTTCTGAAGCACTGATTCCTGAAGTGGCCTGGCATTTGGATAATGATCTGAGAAACCCAGTCCTGGAGGAGAATATATTTTTCTCCCAGGCTGTGACTCAGTGGAGTACGACAATGAACTTCCCATTAACCTTGAAGAATCTCCCTGCTTTTTGATATTTTGAAGGAATAAGAAAAAAAAATCAACATGTAAATTAGAAATAATCATCCTGTAAGACCATTTGCATTTATATTTATAAAATGGACCAATAGTAATTTATCACATAACATATGAAGATTAGTATTCAGGAATATTAAATCCACATATTCATTCAACACAATTACTAAGCGCTTACTGTATGCTGGGGACTGTACCAGGCTCTCAGGATGTAGGAATAAGCAAAAAAGATTTTTAAAATCCTTGCGTATATGAAGCTTACATTCCAGTAAGTGTGTCCATCTGTATACTACCTTTGAGTCTCCTCTGTGTCATTGAAATAGTCAATACACCAGTAAACAGATAGGACAAATTTTCTGAGTGCTTCCTCTAGGTTAGGCTTTCTACCAGTGCCCTGCCTATATTATCTCATTATTCTCCTCTTCCTGGGGATTAAAAACAGGTTTCAGAGAGATGCAAATATCTGCTTAAAAGAGCCACAGGAAGTAAAGTGGTGGGGTCTAGATTGAAACGCAGACCTCCGTATCTGTCACCTTTTAACTTGCACCCTCTCTTAGGGTGTGGATGGGAGGGTGGGGACTATGGCAATTCAGAGAACAAACTCTGTGTAAAGGGAGCCACTATTATTCAGCTCCAGCTACTTGCCACAGGGAAATGTGGCCCCGTGTGGCTGGGTTTTCTGATTTCTCAAGAGAAGCTAGTAAACAGGATTTTTATGTGAAAACCAATTTTTAAAACACCGTGAAAGCCAAAAATAATCTGTCTGGGCATAATTTAGGCCACAGGTCTGCCCCTCTGTTAGAGGTCATTCAGTGCCAGGAAGGTCCCCTAGGGAGGCAGGATTTCAGATAGCAACCCTGAAACTAAATATAGGTAGAAAACTGCAAATACAGCTGTGGTCCTTGCACAAAGTATTTATTTCTCAGGTTGATTTTATAAGGCTAACGTAGGAAAACGGTGCCCTTGTTTACCAAAAAACCAAAGTCGTGTTAATGAAAGGTAACAGCGAGGAAGCAAGGAAGCTTTGGGAGCATTCCAACCCCCCTACTGTGGGGGAGGTTGGCAGAGAACCATCCAATGATTGGTTGACAGGCCACGCTTATTTAAAAGGGAAAATTTAACTTCAGGGCAGGCTCTGTGTTACATCTGAGGTCCTAATAATGATCATTATGCTGTCAGCACACAAGAAGTGGTTCAAAATAATTCTCCTCCTAAAAGTCACATTCCACTCGGCGCCCGGCCCTTTCTTGCCTCCTCTGCTTGTGGCCTCTCACGCTCAGCAAGTCTTTCCTCTTCCCCACCCCATCTGCCAAGGGATGGCAGCCACAGGACATATGGAAGTCTCATCACCGGGGGTGGTCTGTGACTGGAATGGAGCTAGTCTCCTGGTGGTGGCAGTGCCTCTTCCTGTCCTGGCCTTTGGAGGAAGGGTTGGGGGAGGGAGCACAGAAGAGTTCCCTATTTAAAAAAATACTTGCACCATCTATAGACCAAAACCGTAAGACAATAGTTTTACTTAAAAAGTGTAAAGGAATTCCCATCCTTCAGATCTTATTAAGATCAGTAAACCTCTGTTTACTACAAGAATTGTTTCAGAAAATCTGGCACATGAAAAATCCCATCTCTGCTCTCTCAAGATAGTAACTTTGCAGCCATGTGCCATGTGTTCATCACAGCGAAACAGTACTGCAGTGCACTGGAGACAGACTTGCTGCTGCTGCCGCCGCCTTCTGTTGCATGCGCAAAGCGGAGGCATGTGGCACTGCTGTGAGATTCTTAGAAGACCAGGGAAGTGCTTCTGTCTGGGACCCTACAACTCGGTTTGCACCACGAAGCTCTAAATTTCAGGTCCTCTGGGCCCTTCTCTTTGGAAAGCACACATAGTAAGAACTTAAATGCCTTCTGAAAGAGATGAGACCAAAACAAACAAACAAACAAACGATGACAACAAAAAACCCCAAAACCAACCAAACAAAAAAACTTGAATTCTACACACCCCACTTGCTTGGAAGATCATTTAAGATTAGAAATGAAGTGACTTCTCCCACTCAGGGGAGGCAGGGCAATGCTATGCTTAGGAGTGTCCAGAGACCTGAGTTCCAGCCCTGGATCCCCTACATCCTCACCACAGGACTCAGCAATTTGCTAACCCCTTTTGGGCCTCAGTTTCCTCATCTGTGAAATGGAAATAATAATAGGCCTGACCACATGGAGCTATGACAAAGGTTCACTGGTGAGATCTATGTGTGCAGTAGAAGCTGCTCTCTTTGCACAGAGCTCGGTCTTCAGTTCACTACAGCCTCAGTGAATCCCCACCCTGCCCCCCAATCCACACCCTAGGAGAGGGTACAAGTTGGAAGGCAGATATGTGCTCTCACCTTGGCCCCATCACTTATTTCTGGGGCTCCTTGAGTAGGTGACTAGAAGTGACCTATGACAACCATCTCTCACAATTCTTCAGCTGCACAGAAACACAAGCTACCTTTGCTCCTACCATATTCAGAGCCTTATTTTAGATGACAGCTTTGTCTGAATTTCTGGGCTGCTTAACCCACAGTCCACATAAGAGTGTGACTGTCCTGCCTCCTGCTCCAGTACCCTAGAGAGGCCAAACTGGCATGCTGGGTAGGTATCGAGTGGGAGGGCCACTTGGTACATATGCAGATTCCCAGGCTACATCCTAGACCCACTGCTTCTGAATCAATGCAGCCAAGGCCAAGGAATCCTCAGGTGTAATAAGCCCTCTGAGACAGCAGATGCATGTGAAAGTTAGCATTTATGGCCAAAACTCTGGTGCCTCAAACTGTAGATCTTTACCTCAACGTGTTTTTCTTCATGCATCCTTTTTAATTGGACCAAAGCAACAAAAGCAAAAATAAACCAATGGGTCTACATCAAACCAAGAAGCTTCTGCACAGTGAAGGAAACCATCGACAAAATGAAAAAGCAACTTACTGAATTGGAGAAATTATTTGCCAGTCATATATCTGATAAGAGGCTAATATCCAAAATATGCAGAGAACTCATACAACTCAACAGGGAAAAAACAAGCAATCCAATTAAAAAATGGGCAGAAGATCTGAATAGGCATTTTCCCAAAGAAAATACAAATAGCCAACAAGTACATGAAAAGGTGCACAACATCACTAATCCTCAGAGAAATACAAATCAAAACCATGAGGTATTAATATTACTTCACACCTGTTAGAATAGCTTTCATAAAAAAGACAAGAGGGAGTTCCCTGATGGTGTAGCGGCTTAAGGCTTCGGCGTTGGCGCTGTCAGCGCTGCGGCCTGGGTTCGATTCCCAGTCAGGGAGCTACCCACATACCAAAAAGCAAAAAAAAAAAAAAAAAAAAGACAAGAAATGACAAATGTTGGCAAGGATGTAGAGAAAAGGAAACCTCTGTGCAGTGTTGGTGGCAGCTGCTATGGAAAACAGTATGGAAGTTCCTCAAAAAAATTAACAATAGAACTACCATATAATCCAGTAGTTCCTCTTCTGGGTATTTATCTGAAGAAAACAAAAACACTAATTTTAAAAGATATATGCACCCCCAAATTCAGTGCTACTTTATTTACAATAGCCAAGATATGGAAGCAACCTGAGAGTCCCTCGGTAGATGGACTGATAAAGAAGACTCAGTCACTATACATATACAGATGCACAATGTAATAGTATTTAGTCATAAAAAGTAATGAAATGTTGTCATTTGCAACAACATGGATGAAACTTGAGGGCATTATGGTAAGTGAAATAAGTCAGACAGAGAAAGACAAATACCATATGATCTCACTTACATGTGGAAGTAAAAACAAACAAAAAACTCATAGATACTGAGTTGTCAGAGATGGGGAGGGGGATGAAATGGATGAAGCAGGTCAAAAGATACAGGATTCCAATAATAAGTAAGTTATGGGGAGAGATGTAATCTATATAGCATAATGACTATAGTTAATAATGTTGTATTGCATATTTGAAAGTTGCTAAGAGAGAAGATCTTAAAAGTCCTCATCATAAGAAAAAAGTTTTTTGTAATGATGTATGATGGTGAATGTTAACTAGACTTTCCATTGTGGTGATTGGGTCACAATATACCGAGGTGCCAAAAAAATGTATACACACTTTAAGGGATATAATCTATGTATTACATAGATACTGATGGTAACCACTTTGAGCACCTCTTGTAATTGTAGGAGTCAAACGTGACTTATATTCATCTTTTATTATCGGTATATTTTGAGTATTACAATTTAAATATAATTTTTTTCCTTTCTTAAAACGTGCATACATTTTTTTGGCACCTCTGCATATAGATATTGAATCATTATGTTGTATACTTGAAACTCATATAATGTTATACCTCAATTATACCTCAATAAAAAAAGAAAAAGTTAGCATTTATGGCCCTCAGGTGCCTCAAACTCTGCAGATCTTTTCCTCAGCTTGTTTCTCTCCTATGTCCTGCTTAGCTGGACCATCATCCACTAGGGGAGCCAGGCCTCCAAGCCAGGAGAAACCTGCAAATCCCCAAGTTGAGGATAGTCCCAATCACCTCTTAGTATTAATAGTTTGGCCCTTCTCCCTGCTCCGCCTGCCCATCAGGCCTTCCCCATTATCTCACATCACAACTAGTGGTCTTGCTCTCTACCTGCCTAGTCTGGAGGTCTTGATCTAAAATATAAACCTGGCCCTAATACTCCTTTACTTAATTCTTTAGGGGTTTACCATCCCCTGTAAGATCAAGTCTGAGG
The DNA here is from genome assembly GCA_004026885.1 of Lyroderma lyra. NCBI lineage: Eukaryota > Metazoa > Chordata > Mammalia > Chiroptera > Megadermatidae > Lyroderma > Lyroderma lyra. Next base: position 77,256 of record PVJL010002955.1, read on the forward strand.
AGGCATTCAAAAGCCGATCTCCCACAACTTCCCCTCCTGCAGGGTAAACTCCTACAAGACTTACATTATGCTAAGGTCTTTGAAGGTTTCATGGGGTTGCATGCCTCTGGGCTTCTATAGATACAGTACCCTTCACTAAAATACCCTGTTTCTCTGCTACTTTGGCTTCAAATCTTGGCTAAAATGTCACCTCCTCTGGGAAGCCTTCCTAGATGTTTCCAGGTGGTGCTGACTACTCCCTCCTCTATCCCTGTATACTTTCATAGGTCATAACCCATGACCCTGCATTGTCTTTATTTGCTTACGTGTTTCTGCTCCACTAGACCAGGAGGGATTTGCATTTTATTCATTTCAAATTCCAGACCTTTATCTGTGCTGATAAGGTCCTGCAAGATCTGGTTCCAGCCAACCTCACCATCCTATCTCCTACGGTTCCCTGCCCCACCCACTGGCCTTCAGACTGTTCCCAAGATCATCAAACTCTTCCTGATTCTGGGTCTTTGTTCCCAGCAGCAAACTTTTCCTGGAATGCCCCCACCCCACACACACCTAGATCTTTCCTTGGCTGGCTTCCTCTTGACATTCAGATCTCTGCTCAAATGTCACTTCTTCAAGAGTCCTTCCTTGCCAACCAATCAGAAGTAGTCTTCCTTCCCCATTATTCTCCCTTATAATACCCTATTTTCTTCACTTTGTAGAACTTATCACAAGCTATAGTTAATTCACTTTTTTTTTTTACATTTTTTACAGTTTATTTTGAAGTTCATTTTAAAAACAAAGTTAAAGACAATCTGAGAAAAAAGATTGCACAGGATATTCATTAAATAAATATGGTGATTAAATCAAAATAAGGGAAATAGGTTTTCTTCTGCAACTCCAGTAGTAAGTTGTCCTGAATGTTCTTATACTTCCAAAAAGGGGGCTAAATCATGGCAATTAAAGCTACCTCTTAATCATGTAAATCTACAATAGAAACCAAATTGTTCTGTTCTTCCCAATAAGTCAGTTTCGATCTTCAAACAGTGCCTTGTTTTTTTAAAAGATAGGATGCTAGAAATTCAATGGGATTTGGTGGTTTTTGCAAGCACAGCAAGTCCCTGCAATTAGAGGCACAACTGTCTGATCCAGGTAGGCATGAGTTGGCGAAGACTGGAGATCCATTCTCTGTTTGATGACTTTTCTGCATTAATCTTCTCATTTTCTGCTATCCTCTCAACGTTATCTGTGAGGCCGTACTCAGAGTGAGGATTCTCTGCAACCTGCGTCTGTCCCTCCAGCATCTGCTCTGGCTCCATGGGGAACCCTGCAAGTCAGTCCCGGGATACCAGTCCGCTCCGAGCCCTCCATTCCTAAGAGCCCTCCACAGCGCCACCAACTCCCAGCACAAACCCTAATTCACTTTTTAAAATCAGCCTCATTGAGGCATAACTGCATACAATGAAATGCATCTGTTTAAGATGTGCAGTAAGATGAGTTTTGCCCACTCAGGACAATTATAACCTGTGTAATGTCCTGATTCCTCTTTCCAGTCAATATCCCCCCACCCCAAGGTCATCCAGATTTTCTCCTTGCTTTCTTTTAGAAGTTCTATTGTTTTCTTTTTTAAAAATTTAGCTCTTTGATCTATGCCAGTAATAGATTGTGAAGTAGGCACTAAAATTCATTGTTTTTTCCATGTGGATATTCAGTTATTCCAGTATCATTTGTTGAAAAGTCTATCCCTTTACCTATAGTTATTTAAATTTTGTTTCCTTTTATTTAATTATCATCTGTCTCTCTCACTAGACTATAAGCTCCATGTATTTGTTCTAATTTAATCTGGGCTCTTTTACTATCACTGCTGCTTCCTTGCAAGTAGAGAAAGCAGACGAAGGGCTGGCTTGCCAGTTAACTGAGGACATGGTCCCAGGGAACAGGAGTAGGGGGCTGCGAGAGTGAAGTAGGAGGGCAGGAAAGCCAGGACAATGGTACACTACGGAGCTGGTCACCACTGTTGGTAATAGGGGCTCAAGCCAGCTGAGACCTGCTGAGGAGCAGTGTAGCGTGCACCTCAGAACTGTCTGCTGGTACCATAGAAGGGGCCAGTATCTGCCAACCCCAGCCCCACTGGTGAGGGTTGCCCCGGTACGGTTAACTTTCCCTGACCTCCAGGCCACAGTGCTCGAGTCCAGACACAATCCCTGGGCAGAGGCAAGATCTGTGGGGAGCAGCTAAGCCAAGGGGCTTCCACCTGCTCCAAGCTGGTTGCCACGGTGATGGCTGAGTGCAAGGTGGGCCAGAAGGATGAGAGGAGGGTCCTAAGAGGTTTCCAATACAGTCATTCAACAAATATTTATTGTCTCCTGTGTGCCAAGCATGGTGTTAAGTACCGGAGACCGTCATTAAAACGCCAATCCTTGTCCTTATGGGGGAGACAGCCAGACAACAATTCAGTAACTGATATATATTTTAGCAAGCAGAGATAAATGCTATAGAGAAAAATAAAAACAGTAACAGAATGGTGAAGATGGGTGGAGGGGTGGGGCTCAAGAACTGAGTCAGGTGTCCTGCCAGCACTGTGCATTATCGCTTTTAATTTTTAAACTTTTAGCCATTCTAATGAATGTGTAATGGTACCCCACATAACTTTTAAGCCATAAATAAGACCAGGTTATTACTCTTCTTAAAAACTCTCCAGTGGCTCCCTGTCACACTCAGAATTATGGCATTTGGGAATTACTGTCAACTTGCTTAGGTATGATAACATACTTATCATATGTCCTTATTTTTAGGTGATACATATTAAAGGTTTAGAGGTGAAGTTCAGCCCCATGTATATACGTCATTTAAAAATATGGCAAATTGGGAACAATTATTGAATCTAAGTGGTAAGTTTATATGTGTTCACTGTCTTATTAACTTTATATGTACAAATTTTTATAATAAGAAGTTGAAAGAAACAGAAAAGGAATGAACTGCTGGCATGTATAACAATACAGATGAATCTCAAAGGCAGTATGGTAAGTGAAAGAAGCCAGGCTCAAAAGTCCACATTTTAGAAAAAGCAAAATTATAAGGACAGAGATCAGATCAGTGGTTGCCAGGGCTGAGGGTGCAGGGACACTGATCATTAACGAGCGAGAGGAAAATTTTAGCGAGCAATGAACATATTCTATATTTTGATTATGATGACTGTGCTTGTCAACACTCAAAAAGGTGAATTTTAATGTAATTATACCTTAAAAAAAAAGCAGAGGAAAGTATCATGTGCAGAAGAACCATTAAAAGACAAGCTACATACATGAGGGCAAAGATCTTATCTGTCTTAGACTTGCTTGCTGTGCTTTAACACACGTAGCATCTTATAAACACTGAATAAATATTCACCAGTATGTGTAGTAAGATTTTGCCCCCCAATAAAGTCCCTGCATCCCAGGGACCCTGGGCTGTGCAGTGCCATGTGGTGAAGGCTGGACACAGAGCAGCTGCTTGATGGTTGTTTGTGAAATGGGTGATGTGGCCTTGTCTTACTCACGTGGGTTTGACGTTTTTCTGGCTGCGCTCTCGGCAACAGTGAGGTCCTCTGGTGTCCTTTATCCTGGCGTTCTAGGCTGGAGGGAGCTTTGTGGGCCTTGGGGACCAGCAATAGCTCCAGGAAGTGGTGCCTGGCTGCTCCAACAGAGGCCCAGGTAAAGGCATTTACCTTTGTCCTGAGATTTGTAAATCAAGACCAAACTCCCGTCTCCATGCTACAAAGACCAGCTCATTTTAAAAAGAAGAAAGAAGTTAGAAATTCCCTTTGCAAACATAAAATGCTACATAGATATGACACTTTGTTTTCCAACATACTAATAACTACTATTTGGCTTTCTCGGTGCCAAGGCCCTTAAGAGGCACCTTGTTATCCTCCCAGCACTTGAATATGGTGGCTCTGGTTAGTAGCCCCATTGTATAGGTGAGATAGCTGAGGCTCAGACAGGTGAAGTAACCTGCCCTTGGTGGTATCTACCAGAGCCTCTCTGCCCTCTCCCCCTTGCAGCCACTAGCCCCACCTCTACCCGAGGACAGCCTTAGTCATTGTGGGTCCAGCAGCGCCATGAGGGTCATGGAAGTCTCTTCCTCTGGGATGTTCTCGCTGTAGTGGGTGAGTGGTCCCACTTAGGTCAAATCTAGAAGGGAAGGGGAGGGCTGGGGGTGAAGGAAGGAAGGCAAGGGGACAACAAGCAGAAAATACCAGATGCTCTCTCTGGCTTAAAAAAAACACAGGCATTAGGGAACACAGGTTTTTATCAGTCTGTTAGGAGGGAGAGTGGGGAGGAGGAAGACCAAGCTGGGGAGGAAGAAAGGGCTTCTCTCCAGACCTCAGAATTGGGTCTGGGGCTCAGTGACGAAGACAAAAGGATGGCGATGACGACAACAGCAGTCACAGACGTGGTGTGGCAGGGGCTCAGCTAAGTACTCATGTGAATTATCTCAGGTAACTTTCTCAGTAACTCTTCCAACTTAGCTGCTATTATTTTCACTCCACTTTAGATTGGAAATTGAGGCCCAAAGAGCACATACACCAAATCACATATTTTCATGTGTACAAACTCACATATAAATACATGAAACTAACAATAGTAGTTACCTGAGGATTGATGTGTGTGACAAAGGTGGGGAACTTTAGCTTTTTTGTATTGTGTAGCAAATTTGTATTTGTATTGTATTGTGTAGTATTTCTTTATAATGAGAAGGTGTATCCGTGTGTGTTCTTAAAAAAAAAAAAAAAAAAAAAAGGTGAGTGGTGCTACAGACTCTGTCTAAGGGTCGCATAACTAATTAGGAGCCAGGATTCAGGTGCCAGTTCCCAGTCCTTAACCACTATGTCACACTGCTTTTCGAAAAAGGAGTTAATGACTTCTGAGAGGAGTCAGCCTCTTGCCCCATCCACCTTCTGTGGGTTTCCTCGGGGGACGGGGCCAGTTGCACATCTCGGCCATCGGGGAGCCCATTGCTCAGTGTCCAGCCCCGGGGCCCGCCCACTGTCGCGGAGCGGACTCCGGGCCAATCAGACCCGGGTGATGCCACGCCGGGAGATGAGAGTAGCAGGAAATCAAGGTCAAGGCCTCGGACACAATGGGGCCATTGTCGGTCTCCAGTCAGTTGACTTTCAAGCAGCAGTTCCCCATCCACCCTCGCTCCCGCTCCCCATCCCCGCCCCCTACCAGGAAGTCACCCAAAGCTACTGCCTCCTTTCTGGCCTCCGCTCCAAGAAAGCTGCATTCCGGATCTTACCCCAGACGGAAGGCTGTTACGCCCCGTGCATGGTCTGCTATGTCCACCAGGTGGCGACAGAGCACCACACTTCCGAAGACGGGAGGCCGGCGAGAGGCCGGCTGCTTAATCACTGATCAGGGCGTGGGGGGCACCCTACCCTTCCTGTTTTATCCAAAAACAAACAAACAAACAACGCCCCCCCCCCAACTTCCCAAAACCAAAACCAAAACAAAAGAACAATCCCAAAAGCCAAAACAAACAAAAAACGAAGTAGATTGATTATACTTTCTTTCCCTCACCCTTTACTCGGAGGTCACTGGGATCTGGAATCTCAGGGGCTCTTGCCTCAGCAAACGGCAAAATGGCCGTGGACTATAGCACTTGCTCGATGGAGAGGAAAACCCAGGGGGAACCTCGTAACTCAGCAAGTCACAGCAGGTGGAATTTGGCCGCCTCTCTGGTCTGGTTTAATCAACTGGTTGATTGATTGGTTACATGAGTGTATAAATGTCATTTCTGAAAGGGCTTCCTGTTCCCGCCCCCCGCACCCCAACCTCGGTCTAAATTTGTTCTCCCCCAGAACCTGCTGTAGTTTTTTCGTTCCTGGCATGTATCACAATTTGTAACTGGACACACGTTTATTTGTTTGAGTCTTTTCTACTAGACTATATGCTCCGTGAGAGCAGAGACTGGGTCTGTTTTTGTTCACCTTAGTGCCTTGTAACGGGTTCTGGCGCAAAGTAGGTGTTCAATAAATCTGTCGACATAATAAATGAACCACTTGCCCTAATGAGTAATGGGAGTAGAACAGACCACCTGGTTTCACAATCTTACCTCCACCCCAAACCTGCTGGGAAAATTTGCACACATCATTTAATCTTTCCATTTCAGTTTCCTCATCTGTAAAATGGGGATTAAAATTGCACCTATCTCCCGAGGCTATTTTGAAGGTTCTGAGAGATAATACATGGAAGGTGCCAGGCACAGGGCTTCGGACACAATAAGCACTAGGTGGATATTAGCAAGTAATGTTATTGCTGTTGCTGTTGTTGGGGAAGGAACTTTCACAAATGCTGAAGCCTGAGTGCTCAAGGCAGGTGCCAGCTGAGGTGAGGGGTTTGGGGCTGAGAACCAAACCATGGGGACCTGTCCCTTGGCAGTTACTCCGGTTTGGTTTCTTCCATGAACTGATCCAGGACGTTGAAGCTGGTGGGGACCCATCCTCTCTGGGTAGCAAGTCTTACCCTGTGGTCAGGGTCAGACCTGCCTCTGCTGTAGGGGACATCCTCCTGCTGCCTCCCTGGGACACCATGGCCCAGGCAAGCTCTTGTTTAGCATGCCCATATCAGGTGGGTCCCAGGCCCTGAGGACAGTGGTGAGCAAAGTCATCTCGTCTCTGCTCTCAAGAAGCACCCAACCCTGGAGAAGAAGGGCTATGGCAATGAAAGCAATACAGAAGTATGCATTCTTCACTGTGACTGGGGGACAGGCCAAGGGCCTGGTCGGAGCCTTTCCCTCAGGAAGTGACTTGTGGGCTGGGAGCTGAAGAATGGGGATGAGGAACTAGCCAAGAAAGCCCCTCCTGGAGACTTCTCTAATGACTCAGAGCTCGTGTTCTGCTCACCTGTGCGCCCAGGAGTTTGTGGTGCCCTCTCCTTTGCCCACTTTGGGGCCTGTTGGGCATGGCCTCCTCCCTTCTCTTCCCTCCTAAACGCAGCAACTCGTGTGTGTGTGTGTGTGTGTGTGTGTGTGTGTGTGACACACACACTGATGCCGGCCAGGATGGGCCCCATCACTGTGCCAAGCTGAACTCAGGCCCCTTTCCATGTGCCAGGTGCACTGGTCTTGCCACCCACTCCTTTCCCCATGAAATATCCAAGCAGTCCTCATTTTTGAGACAATGGAATTAAACAGCCACTGGGCCAGTTGGGGTGAGAGTGGAGGAGCAGTAGAACCTTCCTGAGGATGGCCTCCTCCCTCCCCAGCTTTGGAAGGGTGGGCCAGGACCTGGGGCAGAACTGGGCTCGAGGGGAAAGAGGTCAGATGGGCTGCAGAGTGTAGAAGATGCTGCCCTGTAGGCCTTGGGTTTCAGGGTGAGCTGGCCTGGTGAGGGAAGAGTAATGTCATCCCAGCTTCATCACTCTCTGCAGGCTCTGGAGTCAGTCAGACCAAGTTTAAGTCCTGACACTGTCACTTATAACTGTGTGACTTTGGGAAGTCACGTAACTTCTCCGAGCCTCAGTTAGCTCATCTGTAAAATGGGGTTAAACTCCTGTGAGGATTTAAAAAGATAACGAGTGAAAGATGCATGAGCGCAGTGCAGACACCCAGGAAGCCCTCAGTACATGACCTCCTTTGCTGCTGGTGCTGGGGCAGGAGAGGAGGCGCGCACAGAGTTGCACGGAGTCTGGCCAGCCTCCAGAGGGAGGTCAGCTAGGTCATCTGAGGGAGGTTTCCTCTCTGCCTGGTCCTGCTGATTATGACACCAGGTCCCTGGGCCTGCTCAGGAAACTCAGAAGTCTTGGAAAGGAAAGTCACCCTCCCCCACCTCACCGCCAGCACCCCACCCCCACTTTCCAGAAAGCAGGTGTCCTGGTGGGCCCGTGAGGTGGGCCGGGACCCCTGAGGCAGCCTGACTTCCCTTTCTTCTCACTGCTTCTCTGTCTTTAACTGTGGCGGATACCAGAGACCAGCTTCCCTGAGCCAGGGAGGTGCGGGGAGGAGGGACCTGGGGGTGGAGTGAGGAGATGGAAGAGGCTCTCCAAAGTTTAAAGAGAAAAGGGGCCATCTCTCTCTGTTTATTAATCTCAGGCTAAAATTGGTGACATTAGGTAATGCATTGAAGATATCTGTCTCCGCCCCTTGCCACCCCCTTAGGAAAAGAACTGCCCTCACCAGCATGATGCTATTTGCAGGCCAGCTCTAGGGTGGAGGTCAGCCAGGGTGTGCAGGCAGCCTGTGGAGCTTGATCTGAGCTTCGATTAGGCTGGAATGTTCCCGGTCTGGTTCTGGTTCGCAGTGATGTCCTCAGGGAGAGGGTGGGAGGTGTCTGGCTGTCCCAGGTTCCTCAGGCTTGGAAACCTACAGCCCTTGAGGGTTTCTGGCCCCCACAGCCTGCTCCTCTCACCTCTGCCCACCTCAACTCCCATCTCAGCATCCCTCAAAGGGCTTAGGCTTCCCTGGGCCTTGCTCATAGGGTCCACTCTGCCCCTACCGCCTGATCCCTTTTGTCTCACTAACTTAATTTCTATTCTTTCTTTAGGACTCCCCTTGCTGACCCCTCCCCATCTCAGGCTGGGCCGGCTGTGCCTCCATGTCCATCGGTATTCAGGCAGTCTCCAGAGTACTTGCCTTGTATAGCTTCTGTCCCCTCTCACCACTGCAATGTGCCAAGCACAGGAGCAGTGCCCTGCTGGGCCGTGGTGCACACACAGGACGTGCACATGGAAGGCGTTCAGCTGGAATCCATCAATGAGGGGTGGTCAACCCCGAGGCTTTACGAGTCCACGACTTACAGTAGATGTGGGGGTAGGAGGGGAGTGACTCCCGCCTTCAAATGCTTTTCCCACACCTGAGGCTGCCTCTCCCTGCTCTAAATCCTGGATTTTAGGCTCCCTTTCTCTTCTCCCTTGTCACAATCTGATAAGGGCCATGGAAGTGATGTAGCAGAGGAGTTAATTAACATGGGGCCACCTGGCAGCCAGGGGACCTTGACTCCTTTCCTCTTCTGTAAAATGGATAATTACTGTACCTTCTTAGGGGAGCTTTGAGGACTGAATGAAATAATCCCCAGAAAGAACCCTTCCCTCCCCCTGGCTACCCTGGACAGGGGGCGACTCTCTTTCCCAAAGGTCTGTGCAGCTCCGGCTTCTGGCTTGGCATCCTATTTACAGCAGTTCTACACCCCTTGCCCCCACCCCATTCCCTCTCTGGGGGCCGCACCTTCCCAAAAGGCAAAAGCTAGGGCAGCTCTGGCACAGGGGCAGTGGTGTCCAGGGGGGGTTTCTGGGCCCAGGGGACAAATGAGTGGCTTTAGTGGCAGGTTCTCTGCCCCCATGTTTGCATGGCTTTGGGCTCAGAGGGCACCTCTGGCTTTACGGGCACATCCTCAACCTTATGACTGAGTCTGCAAGGTGCAAGGGTCTGGGAAATCACTACTTAGGCCCAGGGTGGGAAGCAGAGTCAGCCCAGGCAGCTTAGCCATCAGAAACATGGAAACTGAGCAGTCCAGCTGCTGCCTCCCTTCCCTGACATCTGGAGGCTTCACTGCCCACCCTCAGGCCACCATCCCCAAAACCAGGAAGATAATCTGTGTGGAGGCAGGATGAACTTATGGACCTGGGGAATGGCATTATACATAGGAGGGATGGAAGGTATGAACCCTGGAGACAGGTCTCAGTTTTAAACCTAACTAGTTGTGTGTGACCTTGGGCAAGTGACTTTATTTCTCTGAGCCTCAGTTTCCTAAGTTATAAAATGGGGATAACAGCAGGTATCTCTCAGAAAGTTGAAAGGATTAAGTAACAAAATTCACACAATGCATTGAGTTCAGAGCACACATATTAAGTAAGCAATAAAAGGTAGTATTATTGTCTTGTTATGTCCCCATGTTCCTAGCATCTACTCAGGATACTTTCATGCTATCCAACCTAACAGAGTCTGAATCTGTTGAACACTTATGGAACTCAGTTAACTAAGATGAAAGGAGAGTGGGGCCCACCAACTTATATGGTGGAGGCTGCTATCCCTCTCTGCCCCCACCCCAGGCTGGGGGCCCACGTGGTCCTGCTGCTGTCCTTCACCACTTCCATGTCCAAAAGCTCAGGGAGGTCTTTCTGAATCTTCCCCATGCGGGACATGCAGGAAACTTAGGCAGGCAGGCAGCCCTGCCACCCGAGGACCAAGTGCCCATGGCCTCCAGGTGCCCAAGAGTGGGGTCGGTGCATACCTGATCAGGAAAGTGGTGACAGGATCACACTTTTGCTCAGTGCCATCCTTCTGGCTTTCCCGTGAGGATTCAAACTTTTCTCTGACTATGAGCAATGACAGCAGCAGGAGAAGTAGCCCCCTTCTCTATGCGGGTGGTGGTGGCTCCAACTACAATGCTTTGTAGCCACTGTGAATGTGGACTGGCTGGCAGAGGGGAAAGGGGGAGGTGAGGGACTCACACCCCCAAAAGTCTGGGCCATGAAGGAAAGCAGGCGCATAAAGCACTCCCCTAGGTCCCAGACTCTGGTCTCACCAGGTCTCACCAGGTGAGGTTACACAAGGGGTAACTCCCCCCTACACACACACACACACACACACACACACATACACACCAGTCTCATCTACATCTGTAAAGACAAAAGGAAGCAAACGCAGACACCACAGCTGCTGGAGAGTCCAGGGCACCTCATTTACTATAGGCTGCTGCTGCTGGTTAACCTGTGTGTCAGTGGAGGGACCGTGGCATTCCCAGGCCATCCTGGAGTTCTCTCCTGGTAAGATCAAGAGGCAAGGACCGAGGCCAGTTGGTGGCCCTGGCCACACTGTGGCTCCTGAAGGCTGAGGCCTGAGTCAGGCTCCTCACCAGCAGATGTAAGCATCCTGGGGAGAAACAGGCCCTGCACCCCTATTCCGAAGAAGCAAAGGGATCCTTGGCCTTCTCTGAGCATGGGTGGGGAGGGGTGGGCCATGGAGGAGCTGCACCTTGCCTTGGAACCGGTGTTGGCGGGGGGGGGGGGGGGGAGAGTCACTATGTGGCCAGTGCAGCTCCTACCTAGAAGTAGGGTAGCTGTCCCATCCAGGCCCAGGCCAGAATGCGGAATGGGAGAGCAGCCAAAGCCAGGTAAATCCAGGCATCTGGAATAGCTGTTTTGTTGGATGAGTCCCAGGCTGGAGCCTTTGCTGCCCCCTCCTGAGGGATGGGGTGGGGACTTATCCTGGCTAGGCCTGTACAACAAGAAGCCAGAGAATGAGTGGAGTGGTGGGGGTGGCGGGGTGTGAATGTCAATGTGCCAAACCTCATTTCGCCTTTCTTAAGGGTTCTTTCATTAAACACCCCCATCCTAGCTCCTCCCATGGAGCTCAGTAGGCCGGGACACAGCGGCTCCGCAGCCTGAAACCCCACCCCTCTGCTGACCGGGAAACTTCAGTCAGCGACCACGAGGGGCACAGCGGCCTCCTGCTACCAATCAACAGGCAGCAAGGAAAGGGGCTTGGCATCCTCAGAGAGGGCCATTTGGAGGGGCTGGCAGATTTCCTGGGTGGGGGTGAAGGATGGAGTATAGGGAGGGGCCTTTGGGAAGTTCTGGGGTCATGTTTCAGGAGGAAGATAAGCACCATACCAGGTTCTGCCAAGTATGTGTCCCTGTCAGTGCCCTCTTTCTGCCCCTTCCACTCAGACTGGCTCCTGCTCTCCCTACACTCCGTACATGTGCTCAGAGCATCCTGTGATTCTCTTTAGCATGGCTTATAACTCTCTATTTGCCAGGTAGTTTGATAATATCTGTCTCCCCTATGCACTGTAAGGGTGGTACTGGTAGAATGGCTAGGGCTATTCTGTCTTTGTTGCTGCCTCCCTAGCAGTTGGCACGGGCCTTGGACATAGTAGGTGCTTAATACACATTTGGTGAATGAATGAGTTAAAGGATTAATGCCTCCATCAGACACCATGAGATCCCCGAGGGCATGAACTGCTTGTTTATTTCTGCAACCCCAACCCCTGGCACAGAGCCTGGCACAAGGTAGGTACCCATTAAACTGTGTGGAATGGCAGACTCACTGGGAATAACGAAGGGCCATCAGAAGCCTTTGCATTTGTGTTGATGAGACTCAGGTCTCTATCCCTCCCTACCCCCGAGGCAGTGAGGATGTGGCCTTCTCCTCTAGGTAGCTCTCCTGGGAACAAAACGTTCTCTAGCAGGGCTCAGCAGGGGGAAGGGTAGTGCTGATTTTAGAAGAGGGTGGGAAGTGAGGCCTCAGCTGGGCCGAACTAGGGTGCTCTCCTGGGCGGGCTGCTGCATTCAGGTAAATGGGGAAACTCCATGTGAGCCAAGCCCAGTAAGCACTCCCTCTAAGAAAGCTCAACGAAGACCCAGGGCGGCAGCAGGGCTCCCACCAGTGCCACTTGTTAGACAGGAGGCTCTTGTGGTCATGCGGGGCTCTGGACCTTAGACCACTCCTTGTCTTCACAGAGCCAGGAAATCTCAGAGACACAGGGAACTGAAGAACTGAGGGTGCAGGGGTGGAGTGGCCCCTCCGCATTGTCCGCAGAGCATGAGCGAGCGCTGTGTACTGGGAGGTGAGGCTCCTTCTGGCCGCAAAGATGCCCAGGCTCTCTGACCATGGGATCAATTTCTGGGCCCGTTTTCCATGTCCAGATGAACTAAGAAGGAGGTAGAATCTTCTGGGACCCAAGTCTGGATGTCTGAAGTCTGGAGTTTACAGGCCAACCACACATCTCAGAGCTTGAAAGAGACTTAGGCCATTAGTGAAGGTCCCTCTCGGCTGACAAACTAGTCTTGTCTGGTTGATTCCTGGTGAGCAAAGGAGCGCACTCATTCGGGATCCCTCCCCCCAGGGGTTTGTCTGAGCATCTATCCAACCAGCAGGAATCAGAATAAAGACTGACACCGATGTCAGCCCTGGCACTTCTGCGGTGGAAACTTGGGTTAAATGTTAGGGTCTGAAATCAGAGCTTATGTGCAGCTTGAGACATAATTTAACCTTTAGCTCTTGCTTTGAGGGTTGCACCCCACCAACTTAACCCAACCCAAACCAAAACAAAATGTGGGTGACTAACTAGCAGGCAAGTAGAGAGGTACTATTTCAAAGGTCCCCTTTGAAATGAAATATAAACTTGACTTCCTTTTATTCAAGAGTAGAAATATTTACCTAGAATGGATGTTGGCTAGTGTGTGGGCACAAAGAGGATTAAAAAAAAAAAAAACCCCACAAAAAGGTTTACCACCAATTCTAGCAGCTCTGACATGTTTTTGATAAAGGCTGACTTGGGTTCCAAAGGACGTAGTAGTTTTCTATGGCAACAGCATCTCATCAAGTCGAAAGATCCCCCGCAGTGCCAGGCAGGGGTCGGGAGTGTGTGCGGGGGTGGGGCAGGTCTCCGTCCTGAGCCGTCAGGGTCTCACGCTGCAGTCTCAGAGACTTACCGACGTATGTCCTCACAATGAACTGACCCAAAGAGGAGCCGACGTGCGCAACTATAAACCCATTTTTTTTTTCGTTTTGTTTTGCTGAAGTAAAATGCGGCCCCTTCAGTAGGAACCACAACCCAGTAGCGTGGATCATGGAGGGCGGCTCGATCGAGCAGGTGGAGGTGCTCCGACAGGTGCAGGTGCGGAGCGTGTGCACCCGCGGGCCTCGCACGGGGTCTCTCCGCCGGCACCGGGCAGGACCGGAGCCCCAGGGCACTGAGAGTGCCATGCGCACAGCCCGCGGCCGCTTCGAGGGGTGGGGAGAAGGCGAGGAGCCGAGTGCGTCCTCCCTCGCCCCCTTCTTAAATTCCAGTGTCCTCCATTTGCTGATCCCAGGGTGCGGCCTACTCAATCACCGGCCCCCAAGTCGGGGCAGCCGCGAGAGCAGAGCTGGGGCTGTCTAGAGGGAGGCGGAGCGGCGGGAAGTGAGCGCGGCGAGCAGGCGGGCAGTGCACTATGCGCGCGGAGCGGGCGCGCTGGCGGCCCCGCCACCTGTGCGGGCGCGCGGCGGCTGCGCCCTGGCCCAGGCCTGGGGCACTCAGAGCCACCGAGCAGACCTGAGGGCGGGGCTGGAAGTAGCGGGCCGGCGGTTCTGGAAGGCGCGTCTTCCCTGGCAGAGGCCCCTTGGAACGCAGCGCCGGCGCGCCAGGCGTCCCAAGAGCCAGAAGGCACCCTATTCGCCCCCTGGCGGCGCCGGGGACATGCCAGGCGCCGCCGCCGCCGCCGCCGCCGCCGCCACCGTAGCGAAATGAGCTGTCCACACCAGCACTGGGCGCCGCCCGAGGTCACGCAAAAATCTGCCCCGGGGCTGCGAACCGGGAGGCAAGCGGCTCTTGAAGGAATGGAGGGAAGATGGAACGAGGCAACTGTGAGGTCTGGGAGTTTTCCCTGGATTCACGTTCTCCATATCCCGCGCGGGCTTCTCCACCAGCGTGATGACTGACACCCAGGGACCTCATTCCCGGCTGGTCCTCCCTTCTCTCACCCAATCTCCCTAGAAATAAAAACCTGATTCTCACCCATTCTGGGAAATGTCTCCCATATCTTCCTTCCTTTTGCAGTGACCTGACCACACCCAGACAAATCACTCCCTGGAACTTGCTGCAGGCAGAGAGCTCTAAGGCAGAGCTAGGTCAGGAGGAGAGAGGATCAGCATTCAGCACGTCTGTCCCCAATGCCCACTGGGGGCTTAGCACTGCCCTACTTTTAGGAAAGGTAAAAGTCCTTGCCCTCTGGGTGCTTCCAATCTCAGAAGACAAACACACTCAGACTACTGGACAGCAAGTGGTCTAGCAGCAGGAGCCTAGGGGAGAGCACGGTGGGAATGGGCTGAAATGTGAACACTTGGAGCCATTAGAACTTGCCAAATGGACAGGATTTGGAAATGGAGGTGGGGAGAGAGGAGAGGAGAGAGGAGAGGAGGGAGCGAGAGGAGGGGGAGGAGAGGAGGGAAGAGGGAGGGGGGAGAGAGAGCGAGAGGGTGAGAGAGCGAGAGCGAGCGAGCGAGCGAGCGAGCGAGCGCGAGAGCGAGCGCGAATGAGAACGAAGGTCCAACCTAGAGTGGAGTGGAGGGATGGTGTGGGAGAGCTTGGAGGGGGGGCACCCTCAGAGAACCTGTAAAGGTAGGCTCTGAAGTGGGAGAGACAGAGCGAGAAGGAAGAGCTGGAGGCTGGAAATCCCTCTGAGAAGCAGCAGCAAAGTCTGCTCTGAGGTGTTGGCTGAGTTAGGCCGCCACTTGCATAGTTCTAAGGGGCATGCGTGCAGGTGGGAGAGCTTGGCTTTTTCAAGAGACTGGGTCATACATTACCAAAACAAACAAACAAAAACGCTTGGGTTAGATTCAGAAGTTTTTGTCAGCAAGAAGGAAGACCAAGCTATGGAAAAGAGAGGGAGCAACTGCAGGCTAGGCTCAAAGGCATCAGATTAAAGAGTTTGTGGGGTTGGAGGTTGGCGGTAAAGTAGTGCTGGGACCAGAAGGAAGGGAAAGATCAGGCTGCCTCTAGGGGAGGAGGTAGCCGAAGGGTGAAACCTGTCTCAGGGGCCAGCAGGGGGCGCAGGGACCTCAGAACCTTAGGCCCACCAGGGTGGGCTGTAGTTGACAGTTTGGCTGTGTCAGTTTCTGCCTCACTTCCCATTCCATTTTCCCTACCCGTCATCTCAGGTAATTGGGAGACCCCTTTCCACTTAGCCTCTGGCTTTGTTCAGAAAATGTGGAAAACCCAGAATGAAACTTCTGGGCCCCATTAAGCCCTCCTGCCCAAATTTATCCAGGTCTTAGGGTTATTGGTATCTTGCCTTGGTCTTTGAGGTAGGAAAGTTATCCTTCTGGCAGTTGGAGGCAGACAGATCATTGGGTCCTGTCTCAGTAGCATGCCTTCCCACTTGACCTTGGCCTGTCCATGCCTTGGGCTGGGCTGCTTCATGGTAGCCTCCCAACCTGACGCAGGGAAGGCTCTGATGGTGCCATGAGGTTCAAACTTGCAGAGACTAAAGAGTCCAGATGCCCAGGCATTATGGCTATGTTGGCACTTCCACCAGGCTGCCCAGATGATGAGCCAAGCGAGTCAGGGGCCAGCAGTCCAGAACCAGCAACTGCACTGAGCAATGCGACCCCCACCCCCACCCCGACCCCGACCCTGCTGCAGTCCAGCAGTCAAGCCAGGCTGTGAGATGCTTATCAGGTGAGGCGGACCCAGAGGAGGCAGGGGAGAAAGCGCTGTCACTAAATCCTGCCATAGTAATGGCCAGTCAGGGCACTCCTCAGGAGTGGGCCCAAGGAAACACCATTTGGAAGAAGGGCCAGGGTCAAAAGTCTGGGATAAGAGTGGGGTGAGGCTGTGGTGTGTGCAGGGACAGGGGTGAGAGGGTAGGGGAAGGGTCCTGCTGGCCCAGCAGAGATCACAGGCTAGGTTTTCTTCCCTTTACAATAAAATCACAGCTGATTTTATTACCCATGCTTTGTTTGAATTCCTCCAGGGTCAGCCACTCCCACTTTCTTCTTCTACAAGGGGCCTGGTGAAAATAGGGAGAAACAAGCTTTATTTCCTCATGGATAATGCTTATGAGGTCTGACAATTAAGTTCGTGAACTTGCCACCATGCGCTTATGTCGGCAGCACTGTACAAACAACTCAGTAAGGGGTCATAACCTTGGTGTGTCTGTGTCTCACAGCTGTGATTGTGTTGACATGTGTGGTGGTGTCTTGCTGAGTGGCGTTCATTATTGTTGTTGCGTGTTTTTGTGTGCCATCGCGAGAATGTCAGAGCTTGAATTAGAACAATGAACAAACGTTAAACTTTTTGTTAAACTTGGCAAGAGTCGCAGTGAAATCAAGGACATGTTAGTCCAAGTTGATGGGGATCATGCCATGAAGAAAATGGCAGTGTACAAGTGGATTAAACATTTTTCTGAGGGGAGAGAAAGCATTGCTGATGAAGAGAGGTCAGGGTGGCCAGTAATGAGCAGAACTGATGAAAACATTGCAAAAATTTGTCAAATTGTGCATCACAATCATCAGGTGACTATGAGAAGCATAGCAGAACAAGGAACCATGGATAGAGAAACAGGAAAACCTTAACTAAAAATCTCTGCATGAGAAAGGTGTGTGTAAAAATGGTTCCGAAGGAGCTCACTGATGAACAAAAGCAAAGGAGAGTCAAAATTTGCCAAGACCTTTTGTTTTTGTTTGTTTGTTTGTTTGTTTGTTTTTTGGTTAGTTCCCTGAGCAGCGATTGAACCCAGGCCACAGCGGTGAGAGCGCTGAAGCCTAGCTATTACACCACCAGGGAACCCGGGAACCCCCTGCCAAGACCCTTTTGGAGAGGCAAGACAATGTTCTGAGCTGTGTTATCACTGGTGATGAAACGTGGGTGTACCAATACAACCCTAAAACAAAGCATCAAAGTGCACAATGGAAGTCAGCCAATTCTCCACGACCAAAAACGTTTCTCAGTCCAAATCAAGAGTCAAAACGATGTTGCTAACCTTTTTGATATCAGAGGGATTGTTCATCATGAATTTGTACTGACTGAACAGTTAACCAAGTTTACTATTCGCAAGTGCTGAAAAGGCTGCATGAAAAGGTTAGATGAAAACGATGTGAATTTTTTTTCCAACAACTCATAGGTCTTGCATCACAACATGCACCAGCTCACAGGGCACTGTTTGTGAGGGAGTAAACAAATAACTGTATTGGAACACCCTCCCTACTCACCTGATCTGGCACCCAATGACTTTTTTCCCCCCAAAGATAAAGGAAATATTGAAAGACATTTTGATGATATACAGAATATTAAGGGTCATACAATGACAGCTCTGATGGCCATTCCAGAAAAAGAGTTCCAAAATTGCATTGAAGGGTGGACTAGGCGCTGGCATCGGTGCACAGCATTGCAAAGGGGAGTTCTTTGAAGGTGACCATAGTGATATTTAGCAATGAGGTATGTAGCACGTTTTCTAGGATGAGTTCGTGAACTTAATTGTCAGACCTTGTCTGTGAGTATGCCTTAGGGTCTGTTCCCCAGGGGGACAATGTGGTCCCCTAGCCACCTTTCTGTGCCACTACTTTTTAAAGTTTACGAACACAGCTATCAATTTCTAAGCCCCTAATATGTGCCAGATACTGGCGTGAGCATGTTAGGTGCATGGCCTCATTTGTTTCTCACAGTAGCTCGAAGGTCCATCATCCCTACTCTTTGACTGTTCCGGCTTCCAACCCCAGCCAGGCACAAGGGGTTGAAGTCTGTTCCCTAAGCTGATATAGAGGACACAGTCCAGTCCTGTCGTCACTCACTGCGTATGGCTCAGTAAATATTAATTAACTGAGGACAAGCTGCACTTTGACTCACCTCCAGCTAATTAAATAAACCTGCTATATAAATCAGCAAAGGGGACAGAGAGACATTAGGCTGTGCTGAAAAGAAATTGGGCTGAGGGACAGTAGGACTGTTGACCTTCAAGAAGCAATCTACCATGGTCTGCTCTAATGCTCTTTATGTTCTTTGAAGCTAGGGCCAGAGTGGTTGGGATGAGGAATAACCCACCTTTCAGAGAAAGCCTCTCCTGGAGAACTGGGAGGAGGGAGGTAGGGTTCACATGCTCACAGGACATGATAAGAGTTCTCTAAGGAACCAAGATAGAACTGCCCAGCCTCTCCCCCTCCCTTTCGCTCTATCCCCATCCCTGAGGCATCATGTCCCAATGGTCCTGGGTCAGCTGTGGGAGACCTGAAGCCCAGGAAAGACATGACGTTCCAACTGGCAATTCTGGACTGCTGGGGCTGGCAAGCACCTTGTTGCACTCTACTTCCTTCTACTCCTTCCTGAAGAAAAGGGGTCTTGGCAATGTCTCAAGTCCTCTGGAGGCCCAGCTCCCACTCTGACCAACTGTGGGACCTGGGGCAGCCCACTTAACCTTACCAGGCCAGGTCCCTACTCTGACAAACAGAGAAATAGCAATGTCAGCCTCACAAGGGGGCTATGCACAAAGTAAGGTGTCAGTAAGTGTCAACTATACTGTGATGATGAGGACGATGATTACTCACTCGTATACTAGCCAGCTGTATTCCCCAATAATACTGAGTTGTCTTGAGACTGAGTTGGAGTAGTTATGAGTGTCTGAGCCCTAAGCTGTCACTTTGAAAGTAGCTATTCTCTACATGGAAAGAGAGAACATCATCTCAAAATGTCATGAAGTTAACGTGTAGGAATAAAATAAGACGAGGTAAGGCTAAGAGTGAGTGCATGAGTTGCTGAGAAAGGACATAACAGTGTGGCAGAATGCCTGTGCCCCTTCCCCTTCAAGTACCTGTCTACAGCCACCTAGGAGCCCTCATCCCTCAGAGCCCTTGTCCCTCCTTCTTCCCTGGCTAGTGTTCTGAGCATGGCTCAGAAGGGTAAGGCCAACTCTGGGGGCCTATGGCTTATAGCAGGCAGTTGCCCACGCTGTCTTCTCCTAGGGGAAGTCATACATATCACCACGGTGGGCTACAGGAGCCCTGCAGAGTGCCCTAGGACTGGCAAGCAGACACAAATTAAGCATTTACATTTAACACATTGGACATATAAAATGTGGTTCACAAGAAGCTTAGACTTGCAAGCTTTGGAGAAGGCCCAGGTTTGGTTCCTTTTAACTCCCAAATTCTTGTAGAATGTTGCAATTACTTGTGACAATTCCTCTCCCTGTCTGGGACTTTGATTTCAGATGTAGATATGTAAAACTGGGTGGCTGGCTGAGCCTTGAGCAACTTGTGTGCGTGTCTTGGGGGAAGTGGAGGGGGGCGTGGCTGGCCAGGAACAATTCTTTGTAGCATATTGTGTTTGGAAGCGAGATCTCAAGGAATCCGATGCTGTAGTTCTGTTTGTGTTACCAGAACTTCTCAGCCACTGCTGCAGATTTCCTGCTCCTGAAATTGGTTCACTATACTGGAGTGGCTCATTCTGTCCTTTGAAATGCAAATATCTAAGAATCATTTTCTGTAATAGTCTCATGTTAGAGTGACTTTCTAATCACTGTAACAGTACCTGCAGTCCTTACCCTACGATCTTATCCCCTGGATAAGCAGCAGGTGAAGACGTGTCAAGGCCACAGGGGATATTTTGGTGGTAATTCACGCTGACCTGGCTGGCCCCAGAGGAGCCTGGAAGCGGGAGGTGATGCAGACAGAGCCAGGTGGATACAGCAAGTAGGGGAGGAACATAGTTGGGCAAAGTGTGTCTGGATGGTGGGCCTCTGTGGCCTTTCTGGGTACCTGGGTGTATACACAGATGCTTCAGATAAATTGCCTGTGTCTTTGCACTGTTACTGTACCTGACCCTAAAGCACATTCAGCTAATCTGGGGGTTAGGTGGGGACCTGGGCCCTGGGTCAGGCTCCTGTTTTCCTATTTTCTCGCTACCACAGCTGGTCAGAGCCCACATCACCTCTAGTTCTGGGCCTTTTGACTTTCATACTGGCAACAAAATAGCTGGATACTGCTGTTCCTGAAAGAGATTTGAGCAGAAGGGTTAGGGCCTTCTTGCTTCACCCCTAGGCCTTTGGCAGTCAGCCTGACCTAGCAGCCTGCCTCCTAAAGTTGGTGCACATGACAGAAATCAGGGCTCAAAAAGGGCTAGAAAAAAAAAGGCGGGGGGGCTAGAATTCCTAGATGCTCTGTGGAGTTCAGGCTGGTGAGGAGAGTCATAGGATGGGACATGTTAACAAATCTAGGGTAATAAGCTCTTGCCTTTAGTATGGGCAAAGTTGGCATGGAATCACTAACAATGCTTTTCTCTCAAATACCCTGTGAGCTCTCCTCTTCTTCCAAGATATCTCTGGTTTGGATGAAGCTTAGAAATTACATGGAACAAAGTGAAAAGAAAGATGATTAGAATGAGGGGTTGTGTTTTAAGGCAACAAGATTTTCGGGGAGGTCCAAACTGAAGAAAACATCAAGCTGTCTTAGTCTAGATTTAAAATATTGGAATTCCTGAAGGAACAAGTTGAAAAGGGGAGATTCTGGGGATAGGATGTAAGGGCAGGTGATGAAAGAGATGGAAAAATTCCCCTGGAGTTCCTCTGGGTCTTGGAAAGATAAAGCTTGGAATTCCTAAGAAAAAAGCAAATGCTCAACTGTTTCGTTCATCTCTGAGTAGGAAGAGGAAATGAGTAAGCTAGAATCACAGGACATGGCAATACAAGGACCTAGTTGGGTCTAGGCACCAAACAAGGGATGCTGCGGGACTACAGGGGTCAGGAGAAGAGAGAATGTCTCTCCCAGAGGCTTTTAAGAACATAGTTGAGATATTCTGTTTCTGGATGAGAAGACTCAATGTTGTAAAGATATTAACTCTCTTCCAACTTAATTTATATAATCAGTAAGATCCCAACCAAAGTCCTAACAGGACTTCTTAAATGAAACTTGACATGCTAATTGGAAAGTACACCTGGAAGGAAAGAATATGTAAGAAAAACACAACAAGTTGGGGAAACCAAAACAAAGGAAAAAAGATGCTGTATCAAAACATACTCAAAAGCTACAACAATTAAAATGGTGCGGTACTGGTACAAAGAATATACGGAAGTTCAATGCAACAGAATGGAGAATCCAGAAACATTTATGGGAGTTTTGAATATGAGAAGAGTAGTATTTCAAATTACTGGGGAGAGGATGGCCTATAGAATAAATAATTCTGGGCAGCATGTGACTCTCTGCAAAAAAAAAAAGTTAAAAAAAAATTAGATCCCTAACGCACGCCACATATGAAAATAAATTCTAGATGGATTAAGGAACTAACATAGAAACACAGCTATAAAAGAAATACAACAAAACAAAGCAAAACTACAAGAAAATATGGAAGAATGAGTTTATTATCCGAGGAAAGAGAAATCTTTAAAAACCATAAAATAAAAAGCCATAAAGGAGAGGACTGATAAATTTGATCAAAATTAAAAGCTTCTTTGTAGCCCAAGGAACCATTAATAAGGTTAAAAAGCACCAGTCAGCCTGGATTGACGGGTGGCTTGTTCTGCCCAGGAGCTGAGAGCGAGACCAGGTGGCTTTGAAGGCCTGTATGTTTACTAACAATTCCTTCTCAGAAGTCAGGGTTCAGGAGAAAGCAAATAAGGCCCAGAGGGTGACTACTCCCCATTGTTCATCATCTCCAGAGTTCTACAATCAAAGATAATTTAAGACTAGTTCTTAAGAGCCAGCTCAAAGTGGGTAGATTAAATGGAGGTGGGTTCATGAGAGGAGATGGTGAAGCAACATGAAAGGAGGAGAAACAGTTCTACTGGCACTGGGTGA
This sequence comes from Lyroderma lyra, assembly GCA_004026885.1. NCBI lineage: Eukaryota > Metazoa > Chordata > Mammalia > Chiroptera > Megadermatidae > Lyroderma > Lyroderma lyra. The sequence goes on from PVJL010002955.1 coordinate 99,474, forward strand.
GGGGTGGGAGGAAGGACTGCCTCTCTGTCAGGGAGCACAGTTGCCAGTCTTTAGGCCCATCTTTTACAGAGTGGATGGAGCTCAGGCGTCTCCTCCCAATACCTCATTTTCCCTGCATGGCGAGCCTTTTGGAAGAGCACACAGAGAAAATGCTGCCCCCGGTGGGCTTTAATTACCTCCATGAGAACCCTCAGCTCTGTGGGTATCAGGGTAGTCCTGGGATGATGGCCCCTGCCCAGACCCCCAATGACAGTCAATGGATGTGCCTATGTTTTTGGTGGCCTGCGAGGCCTTGCATGGTCTGATGGCTGAGTCAGAGGCCTATGTCCTGGAGACTTTGTCTCATGTCTGAATAACACTTGACTCAAGGCCCCCAAGGCAAAATGAAACTCTTGGCCCATGGAGCCTTCAGCCAATTTACCCTATGGGGATCAAGCTCTGATTTTGCAGAAGCCTGGGGAACCACTGTGCCCAGCTGCTCTCAGTTCATACTTCCCACCTGGGAGCTGACTCTGAGCTCAAAGCATGTTAACCTGATTCAGGTAGGAGGACAGCCACCTCTTAGGAAACCTCTGTGGTATCTAATGCAGCATTCCAGTAAGTCAGGTTGAGCACCTGGACCTGGGGCATGAGAGGAGGAGGGAAATTCTCAGCAGGCAGGTAAGATGCCATTTTTTTAACTTGAACATGAAGCTGCAACAAGGAAAGGGTAGTAAGAAAAGTTGGAGACAGTACCAGGACTGGCCAGAACTGGGGAGTAGCCTCAATGATTGAATCACATTCCAAGAAGCATCAAACAAACAGGTCCCAACCAAACTGGCTTTCAGAGATACCTGTTAGAATTTGCAGTGTGAGGAGTAAGGCGTGAATAAGCACAGTTGGGGATAAGATCCCTCATGAAAGAATGCCACAGGAGTAAGGAGAAGCCACTGGTGTCTGGGAAATTTAAAAAAAGGTGGGGGGCTATGGAGCTTAGATTTAATGTTCCCAAAAGGAAAGAAAACAACTCTGTATCAGCATACAAACTGTGGCTGAGTACTAAGTATGTACCAAGCATTCAAATGAAGACAACATAAAGAGACCCCTACACTCCCCACCATTACTACCCCCAACACACACCTAGCAAAGTCACCCAACCCTGCTTCCTACCTCTGAGATAAAAATCAGACCACTCTGCCCAGCTGGCACAAAATATGGCTGTTCAGAGTGCCTTATAATATTGCAACCAAATTTCAGGGAAAATAGGGGGTATTTTGCTAGCTAAAAATCCCCAGTTTCCCGAATGGATGTGGCAGGCTCCAACCAGCCAACACAGGTCCAACAAGGAGAGTAGGTCTCTCTCCTTGAAGCCTAAGCAGCCCCGCTACCAGGTCCTTTTCACTAACAGCCCTGACGATCAGCCAAGTTGAAGAGTGCAGCCTCTTAGAGACCCCCTAGAGGAGGATTCTATTTCTGCTAGCAAATCAGGATTAGTGATTCTGAACCTATCTAGGCTGTGACTTTTGAGGAAAACTATACATCTTTTTTCTCAGAAAAAAATGTACATTGCACATATTAAGTATAATTTTGTGTAAAACTTCAGGAGCTTTACAGACCCCCAAAAGCCCCAGCTTAAGCATATCTGCCAAAGGCAAATCACTCCTTTTCTTACGCAAGAGCTGTTTCCTGGGGCTGATTAACTGCTATCTTAGATGTCCAACAGGTGAATTAATATTCAGCTTTGACCTCTAGTCATCCCACACCCTTGACAGATGGCAGAATCTCTGCTATTGCCTGTAGTCAGAAGAAAGCAGAGTCCCTAGACTGAGACTACATTTTGTTTTTCAGAAGAGCACTCTCCTCATCACTACCAGAAAACCTCAGATACCCCAGGCCTGGGACAGAGACACTAAGTGACAAACCACTTGTGACTGGTCCAGTATACAACTAGGTTTGTGAAGAGAGAGCCACAGACTGGGTCCTCCTTGGGCTGGCAGGAGAAAAGTGTGAGAGTAGGCCAAAAGCTGAAATGGGAAGGGGTCAGAAGGGGTTCCCCCTCCCTTCAGCTAAATGCAGGCTAGTTAATCATTCTACAGAGGCATCTGCTGTTTTCATGGTTTCTCTATCAGCTACTCAGGTTCCACATTTGTCTCTCCTTTTTCCAACTACGACAATAAAAAGAAGGATAATGATGATGATGATAGTATTTATTGAACATTATTCTGTGCCAAGAATTGTGCTATAAGCTCTTGACATAAATTATTCCATTTAATCTTCCCAACAATCAAATGAGGGAGGCACGCTTACCCCATTTACAGATGAGGAAATTGAGGCCAGGAGAGGGTAGGTAAACTTGCTTAAGGCCACAGAGCTTGTGAGTGACAGAGCCTGGATTTGCATGTAGGCCTGATTTCAAACCTAATACTTTTAGCCACCACCTCCACACTCCTTCCTAAAAAACCAGGACTCAGACAAAGGCCTTGAAAATCCTCCAGAGTGATGGTGTGGTCTCCAAGTTCCTGCTTTTCCCATCCTCTGCCTTCCATGTAGCAGCCTGGTTCTCATTAGGGACTCACTTTACAAGGAGTTGGCTGAAAACCCTCAAACTCTATCTCTTATCTTTGTATGATTTTGTTATTTGGGTCCATACTCCATAACACTAAATTTATCCTGGAGCCTAAATTTATTTTAAACTCAGCTGAGTTTAGGAGCATCATTTCCTCCCCAGGTTTAGAATCAAGGATGAAGACTCTTTTTCACTCCTTTGAAAAGTTTTTGGGGAGGGGGTTTAGTCGTCATAATTAGAGGCTGCACCAAGGAACAGAGAGTAGAAGAGCCAGGATTTGGTGAAATGTCACCAATGATGTTGGTGTTCTATGGAAGCCATTCTTCTTTAGATACCTCCAACCCCTCAGCATTTGGAAATAGGGCATATCAACACCTAGATGGCTAGTCTCCCTTCCCTCAACTAGTGGATTTCAGGGACAATGAGTGCCTAGCTCATCAAGGGAAAAGCCCAGAAGAACACCGCCCATCATACGCTTGGTGGCCAAGCCCCCCACCCCACCCCACCCCACCCCACATGCCTGCTGAATGGCTAGAGCCCTACTTGACAGTGCTTCGGAAGACAGATTGGGGCAGAGTAGGCATTAAGCTATATGTTGAGTCCAGGGTTATTACTACCTTTCCCCCAGAGCCTCATGTGGAGATGATATAGCTACAGAGGCCCATACAAAGGTGGGAGGTGCAGGAAGGAGAGGAGGAGGCTTGGCAGCAGGTAGAGAAAATCACCTCTTATTCAGGGTCCCGGTCTTATTCCACTTGTGGACCAGAGGTGAGAGAAAACAGAACCACAGCACTTGCATTCAAAGAGGATAGGAGGTCAGCCCCAGAGGCACAGCTGACTCCAAGAAATGGCCTGGATCGAGAGGAGTCCAGCCACTTAGCTAACAGATGTTTATTGAGCATCTGCTGTGTGCCAGACTAGTCTGGGAACTGAGGATGCCTTAATGAGTCCTACCCTCAGAACATTAGTCCATCAACAGAAAAGGACGGAAAAGACAATTCTGGACAGTGATAAGCACTAGGAAGACAACTGAAGCAGAGCAGGAAGGGAGAGTGATTGGAGGGACCACTTTGGTTTGGGTTGTCAGAAGAGGCCTCCTTGAAGCAAGAAAATGAATGCTGAGGTTGGATCATGAAAAACAGCCAGCAATAAGAGATCTGGAGAGAACATTCCAGGCAGAGGGATGAGCAAAGGCAAAGATCCTTTGGTGGTCCTGGGCTCCGTGCATTCAACATACAGAAAGGTGTCCAGTGTGGCTGAAGAGAAATGCACAAAGAGGTGAAAGGAAGGAGAGAAAACTGGAGAATGAGGCAGAAACCAGATCATAAGAGCCTTGGAACTACATTTACAAGCTAGCTGCTGTACGGAGAATGGATTGCAGGGGGCAAGCATGGCAGTGAGACCAGTGAGGAGGCTGTTAGGTGAGAAAACGGGTGATCATATAACTTGTCATCCAAACCAGGATATTTGTGCAAGTAAATGGGGATGCTCCAGACAATTAATCAGGGGTAACAGGCATAACCAGGATTTGCCACTGACAAAGCTCTAGCTGCAGTCAACAAAGCTCCAGCCCCAGCCAGGACTGTCATACGAAGTTCAGTTTTTTAGCAGTTCTGCTCCCACACAGAGCTCCCCCAGTTCCAGGAGAAGGAATCACTTTTCTATTTGGTCCCAGGCTCCTGGCCTGGTGCCCCATGCCTGAGCATTTGGTTTTTGTCTCAATGCCATGGGCTACAGTTACAGCATATACAGGGAGCAGCAAGCCTTTTTCTCTGTGCTGTCTGGCACAGGGGCTGCCCACTCTCAGCGACAACCAACCAGTACTCAGAAGAAAGAACAAATGGAGTATGTGGCCACCCCTTCTCAAGGTCATGTTGAGAGGGGAGAAGACACAGGGGGATGAACGAGCTCTGAGTTCCAGAGCAGCGATTCTTAACTTGGACCTCAGGGGGTCTGTGAAGCAGGTGAGAAGACCCCAGGCTTTCATCAGATTCTCAAGCCTAAGACTCCAAAAGACATAACCTTTGCTTTAGAAAGCATGGTTGTCACACTTCAATGTGCATCAGAATCACCTGGAGGGCTTGTTACAAGAGGAACTGCTAGGCCCTAGCACAGTGGTTCTCAACCTTCCTAATGCCGCGACCCTTTAATACAGCTCCTCATGGTGTGGTGACCCCCATAAAGTTATTTTTGTTGCTACTTCATAACTGTCATGTTGCTACTGCTATGAATCGTAATGTAAATATCTGACATGTGTTTTCCGATGGTCTTAGGTGACCCCTGTGAAAGGGTCGTTCGACCCCCAAAGGGGTCGCGACCCAGAGGTTGAGAATCGCTGTCCTAGCAGTTTCCAGTTCAGTTCAGTCTGTAGTGAGGCCTGATAATTTACATTTCTAATAATTTCCAAGAGGATGTTAATGCTCTTGGTCCAGGGGCCACACTCTGAGAATCACTGCTTTAGACGACACAAACAACATGAGGGATTCTAGTTTAAGTATGATATTCCTTTTTCAACAAGAGTTCTAACATGCCACAGCTCTGTAAACCATCCCTAAATCTCAAGGAATTTTACATTTTATTTTTGGAAGAAGCCCCTGGAGAGTGACAGACTCTGCACCTCCCCTTGGAGGTCAGGAAGCATCTGGGAAATAGTGTTTTAGAGGATGCAGGGAAGTGCCTTCAGAAATGTAAAAGCCCAAGCAAAACTCTGAGCTGGAAACTACAGGGCTGGCCCTGGCAGATCCAATTACTGGGCCAATTATTGGTGAACAGTGAGGTTTTGGGAATCTGGGCAGACCCGGATCCTCTCCTAGAGATTGCCTCCTGATCCTTTTTGAGCCTGTATCTGAAGCCAAATAGGCCAAGATAGAAGGTCTGCAATAAGGAAGATAGGGTGTCTGCTGGGGGCTATAATCTGGGGGGGGGGGGGGGCGGGGAAGAAATCGACAACTCCACCAGACAGAACGCAGGAGCTGCATTCACAATGCCCTTTGATCAGGTCATTGTGGTGAGGGCAGGAAGAGCCAGGAATAGTACTCAGGGCTGTGATTACTTTAAGAAAGAGGAGTAGAGAGAGGCCTGGAAGGGCCATTTGCCAGCTTTCTTCAGACCTGCTCTAAGTCATTCCCTCAAGAAAGAGGAGGGGGAAATGAAAATGTGGATTCACTCATGAATACATCTTCAGAGGAGTTGTGGCTTTTGAGCTGTATTGAGAGAAATCCTCCTTTGCTCCAGGGAAATCGATTTTGCCATCCAACTAAATACAACCTGAGGCAATATCAAAGTCAGGGAAAGTCTACAAGTTAGGGGAAGAGGAGGCAGAAACTCACGGGGAAGGTGATATACTAGAGTGATGGAGACCAAGGATGTGCTTTGGCATCTGCCTGCCAGGACTCATGACTTGAATTCTGACTGGGTGACCCTGGACATGTTACTTACTCTCTCTGTGTCTTAGTTTCTTCTGTAAAATGGAGGTAATAATAGTATCTATCTCTTAGGGCTGTAGTAAGTATTAAAATGAAATAACTTAGACAAAACACTTAGTTTGGTGTTTTAAACACTCAACATTAGTTTAAAAAAAAAGTGGTGGGCTTGGAAAAATTTAGGGTGGTGGCAGTACAGACCCACCCTTATTGTCACAGCCAGAAAGAGAAAAAGCCGAACTAGGTTGGAGTTACTACCAGTCTCCCAGGGAAACTGCTGCTCCCTGGGGACAGTCTGAGGTACCAGCTGGGCATGCAGGAAGAGTCAGGATTTCTAGGATGGTGGGGCTCACTGAACACCATGCTGGCTGTAGGGTGGGGATATCCTGCTGTTTTAAACACTGCAGCAATATTCATTGAGTCTATTTTGTGACATTTTTTTCATTGCCAACCGAAGTGCCAAATGGCCTGATTTGAACAAATCAAAATGAATGAAAATCAATGTTGGTAGGAAAACTGGAATGCTGTTTTTGTAAATGCTTTGGAGATTTGCAATATTAAAGTAGAATCCTCATTTTCAGGGGGAAAAAAAAACAACAACCAAAAAACAACTGGTTCCTCCTCCTCCTCAAGTTCCAGAAGTGTGGGGGATGGTGCTGAAGTGAAAGCAATGGTGCTCTGTGCTGGCCCTGAGGGTAGTGAGCAGTCAAACACTGAAAAAGAGATCTCTCTTTACCCTGGTCCTGAATGAACAAACCAGTTCCAAAACCGTGTTCCCCAAATCAAAAAGTCCTGTCTGCTTAGAGAGAAGTTGTTACTGGAAGTAGGAACAAAAAGATTTTTAAAGACCATGCAAAAAAGCCAAAGTAAATGACATACCACATGGTTAAATAAAAGTTAACATCAATTGGAAGTAGAGGTGGGAAGATTGCCAATTACATCACTTTAGAAACCTAAAGAGCTAAATAAAAATTGCAAACAGTTCTGTTGAACATGCTGGGCTCCTTTCTTAAGGGGTCCCTGTGGCCTTGCAAGCCTTGCCCTGTAAATTCAGACCTATTTCAAGTCTGGGATGTTCCCCTGCAGCCGGGCAATAACACTGTTACCTCTGCTCTCCAAAATGACCACAGGACATATTTAATCATAGTCCCATTTGGAAGTCTTTAAAAGATTAAGGCCACAGGACAGTTAGGAAGGGGCCTGGCTTCACTTTTCATTTCCTATACTTACTGCAAATCATGGCTAGAGTTTCCACCACAAGCTACTGTACTAGAGAGCCCTATTCTCAGGGGTTTGTCTGATCCCACCTTGAGGAGAAAGGAAAATCTCTGGTCTCCTCTTCAGGAAATACCCACCTGTCCTTTTTTGTCTGCCCCCATTTACCCCTGCTCCCCACACCCCCCACAAAAAAACCCCCAGAGGCACTGAAGAACACAGGGAAAACTAGAGTTTCCTAGTACCTCACCTACCTCTCCAAACATTGGCACCCTCAGCTTTAAGTTATTAAAGAGCAAAGTTTTCTGCATTATTTTTATTGGAGTCAGTAGTTGTCAGATGTGGAAGCTAGTCCAACAGCTAGTCTGCTGTTCTCTACAAAGGAGGGATATTTTAGCACGAAAAGAAACCAAAACAATAACAGTAACAGTTTCTTGGGATTCACCTAGGAAAGTCTGGAACTGTGATACAGTGAACTTGAGACACTTCAATGGCCATGCAGCAGTTTTTAGAATATAACCATTGCTATATACATTTAAATAACACTGAAATTTATTCCACAGTGTGATTTTTGCAAGAACCATGTTCCTGCAACTACTGTGCCAAGCCTTCCCATATCCAGTCTGAAGGTAAGTGAAAACACCAGAAAGGATAAAATGAGGAGAAAAGCCACAAATACAGCTTCCATCTCCACTTCTAAGGGTTGAGGAAAATATTATACACCTGAGGCCTCTACTGATTTTTGAATTATAGGCCTTAATTGGGATGATTCTTCTTAGTTGGATAATCTAATCTTCCATGAGAAGGTCCTATTAAAACTATTCTGAAGGATCACTCCTGTGCCACATTTTATTGGAAACTTCATTCACTGTCTTCCACTCCACTCAGTAGGAAAGCAGTTTTGAAAGGATCTTATTTTCAAGTACTACCTCCATTTTCTGCAGAGGATTCGCTTCACCTTTTGACATGTACTCTCCTGTAACCCTTCTACTACCCCAAACCAACTTCGAATGTAAACTGACAGAAAACAAAAACCTTCCATGGGAAAGAGACATGATCTATGGATAACTTTTCTTTCTCTTCAACTGTGATGGCTAGGTTAACTGTCACATCATCAGGGAGTTTTCAAAACTGACTCAAAAAACACTATAGGGAAGCCATTCATATCAAATCGTTAAAAATAATAAATTGTTTTTTAAAAGAAAAAAGAAAACCATTTTCCAGTATGAGAGCACACACTTAATGCTTGCAGCCAATTATTGATCAGGCAAGTACACCTGCCCCTGAGTCCAAAAAATGGTTTTCATCTATCAAAAATTAAAAAACAAACAACCGAGAGCAACCAGACCCCCCAAAGGCACTGAAACAAAAGACTGATCTGTTTATATAGTCACATGAAAAATAAACATCTTTATTTTTTGCCTACTTTATTTCATTTTTTTTCAAATAAAATTTAAATCTGTACAAAGTATACTGTTACAGTATATATTTTGTAAGAATCAATGCCTAAAAGAATCACAATACTTCAATAAGCAGTACAGCAGACCTTGCTAGTTTCAGCTTTGATATTGAACAAACTCAAGCCGGCTGATGCACAACACGTTTGCTTGGTTTCCACATGGTGAGTTCCCAGCACTGAGATGGGAGAACATGACAGCAAGTATGGTTATATTACAGCCTGACACACTGCGCTTCTTCGAGTGATAATAACTGCACATAGTTAATACAGAATGCTCAAATTTACTTTTTAAATTGCATTTGCTTACTTCTTAGTTGGCAAAATTCAGCATTCTTAATGGGGTCCCCAACAGTGCAAATTAATGATATTCTACTGTATAATTGGCACATCTCCAATAAGGATTAACTTGTAAACTCAAAGAATATCACAACTTTGTCCTAAATTTTAACTAATATACATCTGGTCCATTTAACCAAAGTCATTTTGGAAAGATATTAAAGAACAATTCTATTTCTGAAAGGATATTGTTTTGACCATTCTTTAGAGAAGATAAATTTTTAAATTGTCATTAAAATGTTTTACTATAAAAATTTTACAAACTTGATTAGAAACTTCAAGATTATGATTCACAGCAGACAAATACAAACTGTTTATATTCCAACAATACCTACTTTTAGACTTTCAAACAGAGCACAACCATGTCAGCTGTGTTAACTAAAATTCTGAACAGTGTACTAAATTTATAAGTGGTGCTGGGTCTAGCAAGTGTAAATACACAGTATATTTTAATGAAAAGAATTGTCTTCTTTATACTTTATTTGTTTTCCCATAAGGAAACATTAATGTTTACATTCTTTAATAAAGTTAATCTTACATCAGAATATAACTTAATACTGTCAGCAACAGGGACCACACACAGTAAATAAGAAGCACATTTAAAATAAGTCTGAGTTCACATAGATTAACATTTGTTGGTTAATAAAATATCGACAGTATTACAATCTTACAATATTTACAGTAAGAAAAATCTAGAGTAATATATACCTTTCACAGCAGGATTCCTTTTTTTTTTTTTTTTTTTTTTAATTTCTTCCAGTTTGGGATTGTGTATACACGAAAAGCTCAAATAAAGCAACTCTGCAATATAATATTAAAATAATGGCTACTGGGGAAAATTCTATCACAACCATTGAAAATAATGGTGACTTTTCACGGAGTCTGTGGCATCTGAGAACCCAGTTAATTAACCAAAGTCTTGCTCAACCAGCCTCAGTTACCCAGATTAAAGCTGCAGAACTCCGGCCTTCCCTGACTACTGAAAACCCAACAGATTTTCTCAACATGCTATAAGAAAAGAGGGAAAATAGATTTCAGCTTACACCCCATGGCTGGAAGCCTCTGGCCAGTGCACATTCCCCAACTTATGCTAAAAGAGGGCCAAATTCAGCCCCAAAGCATCACAAGAGTTTACCCTCCAACTACAGGGCACTTTGATATCGAGCTCTCTCATTCCTCAACTCTTGTGCAACTAGGATAAGGCATGAACTTGGCCCATATAATACACACCAGCATCTTAGAGACTTAGGACTAGGGCAAAGAAACAGACTAGGTTGGTTTGGGAAAATGGGTAGTGATGCACATTTCCAATTAGAATGGTAAGAAGACCCACATCCCTAAACTGGAATTTGGCCAGGGCCTCAGAGTTAGCACCCCCTCTCTGAGTACCACAAGCAATTAGGATGTGTGCTCTGGGCCTCCTCCAAGAGAGAGCAACTACAGTTAAGTAACACCATGTGGGACATTAGTTCAGTGATGACTCCCAAGAAAGCAGAGACAACTCTTGAAGCTGGGGCTGTCCACAGCACCTGAGGGCACTGATCTGAGCTGTGTCCTGTCCCAACTCTGCTTGCTTTAAGAGATCTGATGGGCACAGAGCACTCAGGGATACGGCTGCTGGCTACTTTGGACTCTAGATCTCACAGGTAATCAACAGGTATCTGGGATTGAATTAGCAAACTGTACCATAGCTCCTTAAACAGACACTGTCAGGTTTGAAATCAGGTGAAGCATGAATCTTCACTGTCAGGTCAGAAATCAAAGTGGGAGTCTTCCCACATCAGCCAAGGTTATTTTGTCAAAACCTTAGAGGAGTTGGACAGTTTTTCATGTTGCAAGTGATTAATTTACTTATTTCAGTCAAGCTAGATTGACAAACCAGACTGATCTATTTAGTTAGCTTTGTTGTTGTTGTTGTTGTTGTTGTTTTACTCTTAATGCATGTGTAAACCCAAAGCTGTTGTATTTGGGCTAAATACACTGACAGAGAAAATTCAAACAACAAAAGTTTTCAGCAAACTTCTGTGGCATTTTCTTTTTTAAAGTCAATGCAAGATCTAAAGGTATTTCTACCCAACAAAGTCTGTTTAAGTGTTTAATGTTATTTCCTTTTTGGTCCTATACAGAATGCTACAACTTCTATATAGGTCTGAATGCTGCTCCATGTAGATTCCTTCTGTATATCTAAAAATATATACTTTTCAGTAGTTCAATACATGGTTAATCTTCCCACAGAGGAAGATTTTTGTAATCACATGTTGCAAAGTAGAAAAACATCTCCTTTCTAAGAAAGGAAATATACTTTCCTATTGTACACTTTTGAGTAAGCCCAAAGGCATGCACCAAAAATCATTATTAAAACTAATACATGCACTAAAATGGTTAGATTTAAAGTGCCACTTCTCAACTTTTAAATTTGGAGAAGACATCTTGTCAGTTGTTGACTCAAGATCTATCCCCACCCCACCCACCCCACTCCATGGCATCAAGAGAGAAAAATAAAAAGTATGCATAAATCTTTAAACTATTCTTTACATGGGGGAAAGGACAGATATACCAACTATCCTATTTATAAAGTGGATTCCCAGTTTTAAACAAAACCAATGTTTACTGGTAAAAATTGTCAAAGCTAATACATCCAAACAAATGTTATTAGTAAATAATGTTCTACATAGAGAATAATTTACTTTGGTTTTATGCACCTTCTCAAAAATAATACTGGTGTCCCATACATCACCAAGCTGATGTGTTCCAGCAAAGTTATAAGGCAAATCTTTTTTTTTTTTTTCCTAGTGACATCATGTTTCCCAGTAGACAAAACTAAAATCTTTTGGTGAGGAAGAGGTTAAGATAATGGCTAACCCCTTGACATCCTGAGCATTGTGGTTTATCAAACTTTACCCTGCTAGAAACTGCCAGGCACCCTGACCCCTGCCTTGAACCAGGAATGGCTCCCATGTCTAGAGATGCCCTGACTCCTTATATAAACAGCTCTCAAAACTTTGTTTCTTTTTTCCTTCTGTTTGGATATTATAATGTCTAACAAAGCTGGTTGCAATGTCACATTTTGCTAGTAGGGGCCACCATCTAACAATAATTCCAACCTGAAATGTTTTAGGCCAAAAGCTAGTTCCTAATTTTATCAATTCATTGCATTAAAATTTTCTCTGCGGAGTTTACTTACAGCAGAGATCCTTAACTTGGGTATTAGAAGATGTGTGATGCCCCTGAGGTTGCATGCAAATTTATCTGTGTATGTGCATTTTTTTTCTGGGGAGAGGGTCCATCACTTTCATTAGATTATCGAAGGTATTTGCGACCCCAAAAAGAGGTTACAGGGACTTAGAGGGATACCCGTAATTCATTTTATACCAGGATTGGGAAATGGGAGCAGAAAAATAAAAATGGCCTCCAAAAAAGGGATTAGGGCCAAACTGCTGATCTTTTCCCTTTATTCACATTTGGGAAATAAGTGCTTCAAACTAGGAAAAATAATTAATTAATCTCATTAAACTCCATTAAAAAAATAATCAAAGCTACTTTCTAAAATTTTTTTATTTTCCATATGTGGTAAATTTAGTCTCCAAGAAAAAGTTTAGAGACTGAATTTCTCTCTTTTCCCAAAGGAAATTCATAGATATAATGCTGATCATCATCCACATTTAAAGATTTGACAACATAAAATTTAAGACAACTTTTAAGATGTAAGCCTTTAGTTTACGATTTTGAGTAAAGGACTACTTAGTCAGATGCACGTTTGTCAACCTTCATTTCTCAAAACTGGTCCATATTTAGACAACTACTGGGTACAATTCCACTAGGTAAACCTAAAATCTGAACAATGGAAATTTAACTTTCTACTCAAATTAAAAACAAAGCCACAAGGTTCCACAATAGAGTCCAGCCACAAACATTAACACTATGTCATAGAGGACGTTCTCATTTCAAATACATCACTGAATTTTCAACACAATTTGCAAACATAAGATCCAGAATGACTAGCGAAACATGCTGAAAAGAACATGTCAATAAATTAAAACACTACCCTCGGTCCCCCACCCCCACCTCCAGAAACACACTCAAGCATTCCAAAAATAAACCAGATCTGAAGAGAGGCCTTTCACTTGGTTTTAAGTATGAAGTGCCTAAATGGCTATGGGAAAGGGATTATAAAATGAGATAATTAAATAATTTACAAAAAATAATTTTAGCCAAAACACATTTCTTTTCTATTGACAAAACTATTAACCTTTTTTTTTTTTTTTTTGCAATTCCAAACCTAACTGTGCTGTACAATCTCACTATGACAAAAAATATTTTCACAGGTACACTTTTTGTTCTATTCTTTCTAGAGCACATTTTGCAGCTATAAGACTGTCTCTAGTTAAAATAAAGTCTTTTATCCCTTGCCACCCTCCCCCCCTCAAAAAATGAGTCAACCTTGTATTCCTAAAAGGAATATTCATTTAATATAATTATTTCAATACCAGTTATACCACACAGACCATGAGAAACTCTATGAGCATTATGGAAAACTACATGAAAGAGGGAGCTGCCACTTGCCACCCAATTCACTTCCAAATTTTTAAGCCAATACTCAGCTAGACTCAAAATCTCATTGACTTCAGTGAAAACAAATCACTCCAAAACCAGACCATCTCAGGCTGGAATATGGATCTCAAAGACATCACCATCATACACACACACACACACACACACACACACACGTATATACACACACACATATACATACATTCATATTCACACACACGCACACACGCGTGCACACACATTCCTATCCTAAGCTTTCACTTTGTCTATTCAAATAGTTTAATAAAGCTCACATTTACAAAGGATTTTATTGGCAAACAAAGGCCCATATTAAAAATTTTATCAAAACAAGTTTTTGTTCTACATAGCTAACACTAAGAAATATTTTCTCGGACTTATAAAGTATATTTAATTGCATATAAGCTTTGCTTGGGCGGGATCCTGAAAACATAACTTTGTAAGAAATTAAAAAAGACTAGAAACAAAAGTGAAAGTGACTCACCTTAACTTTCAAAAAAATCAAGTGCAAAGGTAAATAGTGCAAATAATAAAAATTAGAAATTTTATAGGCAATTTTGCAGTTTTTTTCTGTTTCTGCACTTTTACATATTGACAACTTTATAAACCTTAACAACTATGCAGCATGGAAATGGGCTATCGTATAACTCCATTGACTAGTCTTAAGGAAGCCTTTTAAAGACATTTAAATCACTGGTTCTTGACACAGGTTTGGGAATTCACCTCTTTTTAAACAATTCTTATGGTGGGGAGTGCTACTTAAAAAGGCCCTGGACTGACTTAAACAAGTCACAGTTTGTAATTGTATTATAATTTCAAATCTGACAGACAATAAAATGTGAAAATCATATTAAGTATCAACTCTACAAAATAAGTTACAATAAAAACAATTCTGCTATTGTTAATGAACTTGACAAAACAATTACCTTCCAAATACAAAATAAAAAACTTCTTTTTAGCGATCTTTAAAGGATTTTTATCACTAATATATACAGATCTAGGTAAGTGCTTGCTTTGGCAGCACATATACTATAAATCTAGGTAAAATGAAACTTAAAAGTAATCTGTCAAAATCACTAAGAATGAGTCCATACTAAACTAGAAAACAAATTAATCAAACTATACTTGAATTATGTAACTTAAAAAATATTATAGTTAATTCTTTATGGTAAGTAATTTAAAATGCTCCTGGGATAATGGAAACAGAAATCTAAACATGATCAATTTATCTTACAAAGGGCATAAGAACTTCCAAGATGTACTAAATTACATTATTAACATCTTCCACCACTGAACTTGTGGGAATTTTACAATTTTAAAGTAATAGAGAATGTGGGAAAACAAACAGAAACTTGAGTTTTGAAGGGGAGGGGTATGTTGTCTAGGGTCTCACAAGGTCCATAATGTTAAGTGGTTGCTAGAATTGCAAATGTAAAAGAAACAGAAAAGATACTTAAGATTGTAATTTAGTGTTTTTATCTTCTTCTAAGAAGTTTATGTGGACCAAAGACTCCAGGTTATGTAAAAGCAAGGTATAATATGGATCTTTGTGGACTACAAAATCAAATGATTTTGACCTAAGGACCATTTTGAAAAGTAAAGGTAAGCTACACTGTAACATGAGCCAAGGAGAATAGCTAGTACGTATATATTTGATAACTTAAAAATTAAAACTGTGAAAGACTGAAATTTTCTTATCTTCTTTCTCTCAAAGTCAGTCCCCTGCACCAACTTGCCTTGACCAGAAAAGCTGCCATTCTACAATTGTGCTACTTAATTTGTCCAGAAAAGCAAACATCCTAAACCTGAAAACAAATTTGTATAATGCATCATCATCATGACATCTAGCTACAACCCAATAGCTTTCTCATAACCAACAAGGGACCCATTTTCTCTGGCTTTATTGAAACTTCCTTAGTGAAGATCAACTTCATTGTCCTTAGCAAACAATTCTCATTTTAGACTCCATCTTAGTATTTTTTCCTACCTCCAATAAAAATTGCTCCCACTTTATCTCCAAACCACTCCCTCACAAACCTCTCACTCCCATACACTAACACATCTCCCCTTTTGGCTCTCAAATTTCCAAACCAGTAAGTCTCAGGCCCCAGTAACTTACCTAAAATACACATACTTTTTACTCTCTTCAATTCACAAAATTTTTAAACAATTTTGATGACCTTCAAACTGCCAACTTAAGACTGAGAGGAAAACAGCAGTCAGAAAAACTGCCCAATTACCTCATAATACAGAAATCTTTCTGGGGTCAGTTAGTTATGTTCTAAGGCAGGAACCAGCAATTCTTTTACTTCCTTCTTAAGGGGGTAAAAGCTTGAGTGCCACTTGCAGGCCTATGGTAAGGAAAAGAACAAAGAAAGAGAAAGAAAGGAAAAAAGGAAGTGGGAAAAAGAAAATCCAGATGTATATGGTAGGGGGGCAGGTCGAATGCTACCAGCAACTACCTGCACTGGAAACTGCCAATCCACTCCAGCCAAGTTCATTAATTGAAGACCATTGCTGGTTGACTAAGTCAAAGTGAACATATAGGTCACCTGTCCTGTAAGTTTGCCACTTCACAACAACAACATCCTTTCTTAAGTCCTCTTAGGTTACTTCTGCATTAATCCAGGTTAGACCAAAATACATGCTAACAAGAGTATTCCATGTTTCTCAAAATCCTACAATATAAAGGTTTGGTCCTTGAACCTGGAGGCCTCTTGAATTATTAAAGTGCATCCTAAATCAAGAAAATTAAACTCTTTAGCTTAAAATTTTCACAAGAAGTGCAACAAAAATTTAATTAATAAGCAAGTTACCAATAATCATTGAAACAAAGTATGTATTCATGAAAACACAAAAATCCTGTGATTCCAAAGTCAGTAAAATATCTCTGGTCTGAAGAAGTAATTTTATTTTACATAGAGTATCACCACCATGTTTCAACCTATCAAACAAGACAATTTTCCACAAAAGCAAAGTACATCAGAAAAAAATAAAACAAAACAAATGTAATATGGGGACAAAATAAAAATAAATGAGTAGCTATGAAATTTTTTTAAGCAAAATATTTTTAACAAGTGACTTGCCATACTCAACTTTCCTAAAGACAAAAATTGCCTAGACCATTCAACATAAAAACTTGGTAGTAAGTTTAACAGTTAAAAGATGACAACAGTTGGCTTGAAATCAATCATATCCTTCACTTTTCATCTGATTGTTCTTGCATCATGAAATTGTACCTGACTCATGCTAATACTAGTTTAGATCATTTTCACTTAGCCCATGGTAATTAAATTTATGTTAAAAAAGAGCCTGTCAAATGGCCTGGGCCTTAAATTTAGGTTTTGTTTTAGGATCAATAACCTCTCAATTATTAAAATTAGCTGTTCTTAAAAATCTATTGTAAATTCTTTATAGTAATTAATGCTGCTCTATAAAAACGGTAATTTTAATAGCAGTGATCACTTTAGTTTTATAGCATACTTCATTATGAATAGCCTACATTTGGTTAACTTGCAATGAAAAAAAAAACAGAAATATTATATATATAATGTCTGATTTAAAAATGGATAAAATTTGATAACTTTTGCACAAATTATTTCAGTAAATTAAGCAATCCAGTAAATTCTCTTTCCTATTCATTCCACTCTTATGGGGAAGTTTACGTATCTCCAAATTATTAAGATATTCAAATTTATGGATGATCAACTATAAATGTTATACTCAGAGTTATCACCAATTGTTCCAAACCTAAGTTGCAAAAGATAACCTTGTTTTAGCATCCTTTTATAGAAAGCAGAATCTCATTCTAATATTGAAAAGATTCTAAAAAGGGAAAAAAGTAATTAGATTTGGCATCTCACATTTTAGGGGGAAAAACCTTAAAAATATTTTCACACATACAATAAAATGAATTGTAGAGCTCTGAAAGCTACCAGAGCAACAATTTCAGAAATTCCCATTCTAAAATCATCTGGAAATGTGTTTGCGTGTGTGTGTGTGTGTGTGTGTGTGTGTAAGTAATATGAAAAAATGAGTGGGAATATTGAAGAAGAGATGGTGAACCATTTGAGGGAGATGAAAATAATCATGCCCATGGTGGGGTCATCATGGCTGGCAGATAACCCAAAATGTCATAAAAGAAAAATGTGTTAGTTTAGAAAGTATCAACAGTGCCAAATGCAAAATGTTAAAGCATAAAAACAGTGAATGAGATAATCCCCACAAACGTCAAGTTCCATAAAAAAAAATGAAAGAAAAAAATTGACATATGCATCTTTTTTAATATACCAAATCTTAACTGACTTAAAGATTGTGTAAAGTGCTTGGGCCATAGTACCCACCCAGATTCTCATTATCAATGAACTTATTTTTCCCCTCCCTTCCACCCAAATTTAGTTCAGTTTTCCTACAGAAAAGTATAGCATTTTTATAGTAATAAGAATAAGAAATGAAAACAGTGAGTACAACTGATATAGATCCATTGACTTTTATTACAAATGTACTTGATCACTTGGCTTCAAAAGTTTAAAATCAATACCCTATATTCTGTATGCCAGTACAAAGCAAACTGTTTTACAAATTAAATACCTAAAAATTTGACAAAAATATTAAAATTTGATGAAAAACAATTATAAAAATCCTTAATCTCTCTCTCTTCAAAAAAGGAGGCAGTCTTCCCAGTCCTATTATACAATATTAATAATATTCAGCATTTTTAGAATAGGTAGCTAAATTATATTTTTCTGTTAGCATACAAAAACTTAGACTAATAGATTTTATTTGTATATGCTCCAGTTAAGTTTGTGAATGCCGTCTGATTGTAATATAATCAACTATCTTTAATTGAGTCCTAATTTACACTTATTTAATAATTTGCATAGTTTAAAAGGGATAAAGGTTATTCTATAACTAATTATGATAGGCTAGTACAGTGCTATTTTTCAAGGCAATACGTATTTGCTCCCAAATGAAATTATCTGTCTTCTTTAGGCAGGGGTTAAAATTACTAGCAGCTTTCTCCATTACCTGTAAAATCAAATTGGAATAGTTATCCATCTCCAGATGTGAGGACCTAAAAACCACATTGATATATTTTCAACTTTGAGTCAAATTTCAACCCCTGCATGGGACAACTAGAAAGTGAGACTTTTCAAGGTTTTTCATATTCCCTGTTGGTTTTGGTTTCTACTCTCCATGGCTTTTGAGAAGCTGGAAAAGTCTGTCTTTCCTGACTCACATTGTTTTGTTTTGCTTTTTGTTTTTTTTTCCCATTTGGCAAATATTCATCTACCTCCAATCTGTATCTGGTGAAGGAAAAGCCGACATGGCTTTTCTTATAAACTTCCTTTGTTGTCCAAGGCATGTATAATGATTTCTACAGTTCTGGTTAGTTACAACTTTAGCTCCCTCTGTGGCTGGATGACTGCTGCTTCTAACATCAGCATGATAAATAGGAGGCACAAATAAAAAGTAGCTTAAAAAAAGATTTGGTGATTTAAAAGAAAAAAACAAACAAACAACACCAAACTAACACACGTACGTATGGGCATTTAAAATCTGGTGGCTGATCTCTAGATTAAATTACTTGACAGTGTCTCTCATTTTTAAAGAACGTCAATATTTTGATGCATTTCAAGTTTTCTTTTATACTTAGGCAAATAATAGTTTAACCAAGCTCTTGGACCTTAATTATAAGACAAAGCAGATCATTAAAAATAAGGCATACTTGTCAGGAATTAAGTTTTGTTTGCTTGTTTTTGGCACATTTGATCATACTGTCTTCTATGAGTAACACATATGGTCAAATATACCAACCATTTCCTTTTTTTGTTTCATCACAAACAGGGTTTACCAACTAGTAAATAAAAACAAGGAAAAACTCCAACATAAAACACTGAGAGATAGAACCTTGGTAAAGTACCGAGCACCTGGGGGCGAAGGGTAGGAAAGAATGAAACAGGAAAAGGGAGAAGGGAAGGTTGGGAGGGTGCTTGGGGAGGTAAAGTGAGATGCAAAAAAGAGCATCTTTACAGTCAGTCTTTTCTATGATCATCTCTTAAGTCTTAAAAGATCTGCATGTGGATTTCTTTTTAAACCTACTGACCATAAATCAGACAATGATTTCAAAATCTTAGTAAGATTGTGTTTAACTGTTAGAGTGTAAAGACAATTGCACAATACATGTGCTTCTTGATCCGGTAGGATTCCAAGCAGAATCTGAAGTCTATAGATAAAGAAAGGCTTCACTTTAGGTAACTCTGACCTTAAAGAAAACCTCAAGAAAGAACTCGCATCTCAAAGAAAGGACACTTTGCCTAAGTTTGCTGTGTTTTTGTTGACTTGCACTACTTATTGCTGGCTACTATGAAACACTGATCTAGGAGTACTCCAACAACCTGCATGTAGTACAAGGCTTAACTTTAAGAAGCTATAGTAAACAAGAGACAAAATCAAAGCAATTCTCTTTCCTAACTAGTAACAGCACAGAGAATGCAGTCTTTTCCATATCACAGTTAAAGTACAGTGAACAAAACAGCTCAACAAACCTTAAGACAAAAAAGTGCAGGTTATTAATGTTTACATGCAGTTGATAAGCATTCCAAATGTCACATTATGCACTGTAAAAGCTCAACTTTACTATATGGAAATAAGAAAAATGCACCTTGGGGAAAGGGGAAAAGCAATTTAATCATTTCCAGTGATTTTGTAAGTAAAGAAAGTCCTAACTATTGTACGGTCACCTAATATTTAACATGGTATGAATATTAAAAGCAAACAATTTAATGGGAAAATGCACAGTACAATGGAAATAGCTTGTTATTCAACACATACAGTAGATCTCAAAAACAAAGACAACACACTCAACCAGGGAGCTTAAAAATATCAAATCAAACCCAAAGAACCAACAGAAAAAAAAAATCCTTCAAAAAGACAACTGTTTCACCTTCCTAGGCCAATGCTTTACATTACAATGTAAGAAGCACTGACACCTTCCAGCTCCCACAGGTGGTGTCTCCTACATACAGCAGTTAGATCTATATGGCTGGATTTACCAAGAAACAATTCCATCCCCAGAACTCTCTCTGTCAGACAAGATCCTTTTTTTTAACCAAAATACTTTCTACAGAATTCCAAACCAAAATGTACTATTTAAGGCATCTTTTTTTTATAACATTTTATCTTCACTCAAAGATGATAGTCATGCAGCAGTTTAATGATAAAAATATATTAATATTTTACTATACAGCAGCAAGAAGTTAGTTGTCAATTAAAAGCACACAAACATCTTTAAATGAAAACCTGTAAAAGACTATCGTTACAAACAATTTCAGTTTGGAGGACACCAGCTTGGTAAAGTGCTCTCCTAAGCTTTGCATTTTCATACCCTACACCTTGAATATATGAATTACAGAATATACTTTTGATAGGCGGCTTGTACACTTGGGGAACACAAATACACTTAGCATATAATGTAGCCAGTAATAACTAGCACCACAGCTACATGGAAACCCTTTACATACACCAACTTATCTTGGCTTTCTCTTAAAATGATACTCAGAATCCATGGCTCAGTAGGATAACTATAATTGTGTTGCTCTGTTTTTTAAACAGGTCTACATAAGTTAATAGCACTGGCAAAAATCAAAGAATAGCTTCAGACCTCTTACAAGTTTAGGAGACAGTGCTAGTGACCACAAATAGACTCACTACCTGATGTCCAAGTACAGGTTCACTGGAAATTGCTGCACGTTAGTTAGGTTTTTAAAATCTTTCTACACATAATAAAAAAAATATATTATGAATGATACAAGTACATCTCATATACACAATAATGACAAAATGTCTACTCAAAGCAAACAGATGCAGAAAAATATTATGGGAGATTTCCTTTTTCTCTCTCTTTTTCCTTTTGCTATTTGAATAACTTTGGTTCCAACCGTAAAAATCACAACTTAGCAAATTTCATTTAAATGCCTTTTTTTAATAATTTCTTCATGTTCACAGAAGTTTCACTGACCATTTTATATGTTTAAGGTCCAGATGCAATGCATATTGTATAAAAGAGAGCACTTATTGTTTACCTTGCATGAATTAAACCTACGTACCTTTAACTCTACAAACTTCTGCATAACATTTAGACAAAGCTCAGACACACAGCATGCCTAGCCCTCATATATATACACATCTCTAATCACAGGTATATAGGGTGTCAAATATACTATAATAACCTCCATGTAAGGTTTGAAATTTGGTAACAAAATGAGAAAAACTAAAAATATTATTTTACGTGTTCTAAAATATCTCTTTTTTGTGCTAAAGTCAAATGTTAGCTCAACATGAAAAGGACTTTTATATAATTCAGCAATATTATAATCTTGACCATTTTGCAAACACTTTTAATAATAATAGCTTAAACGTGTACAAAAGTTCTTGGTTAATTAGGGAAATAAACACTCAGTTCTTTATATTTTTTAATCAAGTAGGAAACACAGTTCATATAATGTTATTACTTTTTGTATTTTTTTTTTTGTTTTTTGTTTTTAGCAGCTGCTTACTGTTTTATATGGTGGATAAAGTGGACAACATCCAGCGATGGGTGGCAAGTCAAGAAGAGAAACTGTCAGTTGGTGGAGGTTCTGTGGGTGGTGCTCCCTTGGAGTTAAGTTTTGTTTTTTTTTTTTTTTTTACTTTTTTTACTTTTTATTTTCTCTTTCTTTACAGTATATTTTCTCTGTGTGTGGCTCTGTGTGTGTGTGTGTGTGTGTGTGTGTGTGTATGCATGTGTGTGGGGGGGTTTTCCATTCAGTCTGATCAATCTTCTTCCCCTTCTTCCTCACCCTGCAGGAGCAGGGTGGCAGCGGCGGTCTCCTCCTGCTGCTGCTGCTGTTGCTGGTGGAGCTGCTCACAGGCAGCCCGCTTCTCCCTCTGCTTCTCTTGAATCTTCTTCATCTCCTCCGAGTACTTGCAGAAGGTGTGTCCGAACTTGGCCCACACCTTGTAGGGCACGGTGATGGAGTTGCGGTAGGTGGGCTTCACCTCGCTCACTCGCATAAACACGCCGTACTTGTTGGAGCCCACATCGAAGAAGAAGCGCTTGTTGTCCACAGTCAAGGAGGTGCCCTCGGGCAGCTCGGCCGGCTCCTCCTCCACTCCGTAGTCGTCGATGAGCTTGGCCAGAGCATCGCGGAACTCGATGAGCCCCTGTGCGGGCAGCGCAATGGTCTGGCCCTGCGTGGAGCCCAGGCCGGGCCCCCGGTTGACCGTCTGGCGGATGCGCAGGAAGCGGCCGCGCTGGTTCTCCTTGAGATCCATGTAGTACTTGCGGTTCTCGCGCACCAGGAACTCGCTTTTGAGTGCCCGGCGCGGCTCGTCCTGTGCCTGGGCCAGGTCGGGCGGCTGGCTGGGGCCCAGCTGAGCGTAGTGCTCGATGAAGTCTCCCAGGTAGTCGCGGAACTCCACGGCCACTGACATGGAGAGAGTAAGGCGGCTCTTGTTGCCGCCCGCGCCCACCTCAGCGATCTTCAGGAAGCGGCCCTTGGCGTTCTGCTTCACGTCCAGGTAGAAGCGCTTGTTCTGGATGTCCACCCGCTTGGAGGCCAGCTCCTGCGTCTCGTGCTGCAGCCCCCCCGGGGCCCCGCCGCCGCCGCCGCCACTGCCGCCGCCCCCGCCGCCACCACCGCCCCCGCCGGAGCCCGAGCCTGAGCCCGGGTGCCCCAGGGAGCCGCCAGAGCCCAGTGCCGCACCACCCTGCTCGCTGCCGCTGTCTCGGTCCGCCATGATGCTGCGCTCCGCCGCCGCCGCCTGCCGCTCCGCCCGCCGCCGCCTCAGTCGCCTCAGCCGCCGCTGCTTTCCCTCCCCGGCTCCGCCTGCTGCCGCTGCAACCCCCACAGCCAGTCAGCCACTCTCGCGAGATCTGCGGGAGAGACGAGACAGACGAGACCCGGTAACAGGGCACTGACTCCTCAGTACAGTAGCTGGGCGCCCTACTGTACGCGCCCACCCGCCCGTGGGCACGTGACCCGCGCCCCTTCCCCGCTGCCAGCCCCCGTCCACCCGCCCGCCAGGCGGCGCCCACCCGCCAGCCCTCACCCCATACCCCTGGCTTTGGGGGGGGGGGGGCAGGACGCGACGCGTCGCAGCTGCTGCCACCGCCACCACTGTGGCTGTCGCTGTTGGCCAGACCCTGGGCGGCCTCGGCCCAGAGAGTTGGGGGACTAGGGGTGAGAAGAGGACTGCCATACTAAGCACAGGGTGCGGGCCTGAGCTCTGCTTTCCAGTGACCCCAAAGAGAAGATGTGGAGGTGGGGGCCTGCGCAGCGCAGCTGAGCCCGCTGCAGAGAGGGACACCGAGTCACGGCCACCCCCTCCCCTGTGGGCCCCAGCCAGACCTAAACCCAAACCCTGATCGTCCCACACACCGCCCGGCTGGGCTGTCTCCTACCGCAGAGCCCTGGCCGCAGAGGCGGGTGAGGAAGAGAGGTGGTGCGGCAGTAACCCTTAGCTGCAGAAGGGACTGCCGAGGATGAGGTCGGGGCGCCGGCAGCAGTGGCGCGGAGCAGCAGACACCTAGCCCGTCCCTCCCCTCGCTCCCGCCGCTCCCCCTCCCCGCGCAGCGGCTCTGGCCTCAGATGATCCCGCTCACCCCCTCCCCCCAACCGCAGCCCCGCACAGTCGGGCGGGCGCACTCACCGGCGGGGGGAGCTGAGCAGAGGACAGCAGCCGCACTAGGGCCGGGGTGCCCGCAGTGCCTGTTCCCGTTGGTTCTGCCCTTCCCCCCCAAGCAACAATCAAAAAGAAACCCACACTCACCCAAAAACCTTCAACCAGCCTCCTTTGGGACCACGACTGCCTGCCTGCCTCCCCCTCCTCCTCCAGAGATTTGGGGAAGGGGGGCACCCTGCTCTGGGCTGAGCCCAGCCTGGGTTGCCGGCCAGCTCTGCGGATGAGCCAGGCCCTGCCGAGCCTTCAGCCCCTAGCCCACTCTTCTTCCTCTCTGGAAGGACCCAGAATGGAGGAGAAAACCAAGCAGGCTTTAGGATATTCACGAGCTAAAAATGCCAGGAATTTCCTGGGAAACGCAGTTCCTTACGGGATTAATTAACGCAGGTTCAATCTCCCCTTTACCCCTCCTTCCAGAAACTCCTAAGTGTCAAGGAGAGCCCCCAACTCTCAAAAAGTAAAACATTAAATGATCGCTAGCTTTTAGGCAGACGGCTAGGTTACCGACCATTAGTTAACCAATGAGTCTTTGGACAGTGACAACTAAAGGGGGTATCTCGGTCCCAGGAATAACTGATTTCTCTCTTCCTAGATTTGAGGCATTATCTAGGGCCTATTTTCCTTCACCCAGATATATAGCAAATGCTCATATTCACTCACTGCAGTCTGTGTTCTAGCAATTGCAGGAAAGCTAAGGCCTATCTTCAGGGGACCCCCTGCCAATGCCCCTACACTTTCCCCATCACCTTCGCGGGGGGCATAGGATACAGACCTCACAGCCCAATTCTTTACTTTCTCAAGCATTGCTGCCTGTAACCTAAGAAGAGTATGCCTATCCCATCTATGGGTTTCATTCCCATTGAACATCCCCGACTCCCCAAAGTAAGGATACTTGCCTCCCTCACTCTTAGCCCCCGAGACAGCTGAGTACATGGTTGCCCAAGCTTCCTGGAAAAGAGAGGGGTAGAGAGAGGACTAATGATCGAGAAATCCAGACCAGTCCAGGACATAAACCTTTGTCAACAATATCTGAGCCCTCAAAGCCCCCTTCACAACCTGGGCAAACCTGCCTGCTAAGTATTCACAACTTCCTTTTTCTCTTAGCAAGGGCCTCATTTTACCCAGCATTAGCTACTTCAGCTCTGGGCTGACGTTTGCTACTCCTGTTAAAGAGTAAGAAAGAGGGCAAAACAGGTTGGCTACCAAAGAGCAAACTGGGGTAGTCCTGTGAGCCAGCTCCAGAACCACCCACCTGTCCAGTGGTCCCCAAAATGACTCCTTGAAGGGAAGGCCCACTCAGAGATAGAAATCCAGGCTTTGGGCTCCATAAAGAAATTTCCTTTAATTTTGGGGGGTGGCATCCTTCAGTATCGAGTAATACTCTTTCAGGGCTGATTGTTCTGCATTCCCTCCCCTGTCCCCACTGTCGGGAAGGAGACAAGGAACTGTTGGCGCACTTCCCACCACACAAAAAATACATATGTAAAGAAGCGCGGCTCCTCCAGGCTCGCACAGTAGCGATCAGGACCCTGGATAGACCCCGACCCCAAACAGAGACGCAAAGGCTGAGTGGCAGGGTCTCCGCACAGAACCGGGCAGGGCATTACGGTCCCACTTGTAAGCTGAGGCTAAGATCTGGAGAAGTCCGATCTAGAGGAGCCGCTGCTCTTCCTCAAGGGTGTACCTCGCATAGAACCAAGCCTCTGTTCCCTCAGGAGAGTTCAAAGCAGCCACAAGGCCAGTGGAATTGCGATGAGGGGGACGTGCCTGCTGATCCCTGCCATTCTTCCATGTTAATGATCGCTTCCCCCAGGACAGAAAACCAGGGTTCTAAACTGCCCATCTTCTTGGATCAACTTTAGAGTCTAAATTTCCTGCCCTCTGTCCCAAACCATTATGTCCATGGGGTTCTGAAGTAGTTTTAGTTTGAAAATGCTGATTTTCTGGGAAAAGTGTCACCAGGAACCCAGTTCTTAGTTCCCAGTGCAGAGGCAACTGATGAAGTTTCTAGATAAAACACAAGTTAAGTATCACAATTAAACTAGGAATTGTAAGCTCAAATCAGAAAACGACTGAGACCTGAATCTCTCCACATAAATATGTACTTATTTCATGCTATTTATTATATATGCGTAAAATTTCTGCCATTACACACCAGCCTGTCGTCTGCTTTTTAAATGTATCCAAAAAGCAAACAAGGCTAATAAAGCCTTTTCCAAAATAATTCAATGATAAACTGGATATTTAGTGCGTCTTTCACTACTCAAACAAGAGAGTTAACTTCAGGATAAGCCGGTAAGTCTGGGCTTTTGGTCGGACTTGGGGGTGGGTGGGTGAAAGGCAGCTTTCCTTAGATTACAGAATACAGGAGCCTTAAAAAGCAGCCTGGGAAGAATGAATATTGACTCAGAGAAAGTCTTAAAACAAAAAGTTTAGAACATTAAATAGAATTTCAAAGTTAGATTTGCATCCTAACATTGAAAATCCATTAGAAAATTTTTGGGTCTAAAGCAACTTCTAACCATTTGTTAACTAACTAAACAATATACTAACTCGGTAAATGAAATGCCAGTTATAGTGTCCAGTTGTTTGAATATGTTATTTTAAAACAAACAGCTGTAAAATTAAATTTATAATTTCAATACAACGTAGAAAACACAAAGAGAAAACGAAATATATTAATATGCAGCAAAATATCCGTTAATGAAAAAAATAATAAAATATTCCCTTTCTCCTCAGTTTGCTTACATTTTTTAAAAATGATAAATATCTCTAGATTTCTTGTGCTCTTTTATTAATACTATACATTTTGAAGAGAATGGATTGCTTTATTTTTAATTCCAGTATCTCTATGCCCTTAACAAGTTCTTACCAACAAAAAAATTGTTCGCAAGTGAAACAGATATTAGCCAGAACAAGAAGGAAAAAAACCCTCAGTTTTCCGCAGTCTGAACTACGGATGATTCTGAAACATTCTAATTCAGCTTTGGTTTTTAAAAGTAAAAATTAACTCACACATTTATAAAATAAACTTGGAGAGAGGAAATCCACCGCTGGGTAATAATAAACCCTTTTGAATATAGAGTTCCCAACAGAAACAATACGCTGATTAACATTTCACAAAATCGCAGATTTCCAAAATAAAAGAGAAGCAAGAACATTAGAACTTGTGGTTTCACATGCTGCTTAGGTTAAATGCCTGTCTTAAACCAGGCAGACAATTATCTTCAATACCCAAATCATTAAAACTAACTGGAATGTTGTACTGCAACTGTTCAAAGTAGAGGAATTGTCCATTTCTTCTCATGGCCATCTACCAGGAAAATTAAGGAAAACGCTCAGGTAGATTTTAGCACTTAACAACAACAACAACGACGGCGACTAACAGTAATAGTATTCCACAAACCATTTTTTAAAAAGCATAGCCCCTTTCTATGGCTCACCTAATCTTTCAAATTATGCCTCCTCAATGCTATTTTAATGTTAAGGGTTAAAGATGATGAATTAAACATTTAAAATCTGAAAAGAACAATCCATGTGACAGAACCCTTGCATTTCACAAAATGTTTTCATTTTAAGCATTTCCAGAAGAGTTAAATAAACGTAACGCACATTCTAAATTCAATGAAAGATTCCGAAAACCCGACATTTTATGTACCCCAAAAGTCCAAACAGAACCGATGCAAACGTCAATAGCTCTCTCTCTTCCAGCTGATACTTAAATGGTTTTACTAGTACCCAAAGGAATGAAATCAGCAACTCTCTTCACGCTCTAGTCAACACTCTAATTTTTCAAAGCCGCAATTCGCAAACGTCAGTTTGGGCAGGGAACAGTGGGGGTCTTGAAGTCATCAAAAAATTCCTTTTCTCCTGACAGTCTACCAAAAGATGTCAAATCAAATTCAGCCCATTGTAAAGCACTGGAACCTCCCTTCCAAGGACACAGGACACAAACATAGACGCCGCTGCAAAACGCTGTCCAAAAGCGCCTGGCCCGACAAAAACGTTAAAGGGTCCAGTTAGGAACGAATTAGAACCCTCAAGAGGGTCCCACAGAGACAGCGGAAATGAAGGTGCCATTTATTCAGGTGTGGACAGCAACGAACCAAAGAAAGTCACCCCAGTCGGACTCCTGGGCCTTTTTCTATACAAGTCCAGGCTCAAGGCAGATGCATTGGGGGGGGGGGGGTGTCTCTTCCTCTATAGACATTTCAGCTACCTCTGGAGCCCACTATCGCTCCAAGGAAAACCCCTCTAACTTCACATCCGTTCCTTTCGCCCCTGGACAAAGGCAGAGCAGGCTGATGAGCTGACCTAGCTCTGTGGGGCAGCAAAAATTCCTTGTCCAGGCCACCCATCCTTGTTCCTGGCTTCATCTGCGATGTCAGCATCAATGTATTATTTTTCATTTTTACAAAGCATCCTGGGCGGGTGTATGCATTGCGGGGGGGGGGGGTTGAACACAGGATAGGAGGGGTTGGTAGTGGAGCCTAGAACCCTCCTTTCTCTCCTCTCCTGCCAGGGTTGCTGTGCAGGGAGTGTCGGCCACGTTTGGCGCACTGTCTCAGGCCCCGAGCGAAGGTGGCCAGGAAATGGGGCTTAGGAATTGCTAAGCAAACGGCACCACTGGTGGTCTCCACCGCCTGCGCAGGTAGGATTGTCTTCTTCTTCTTCTTCTTTTTTTAAAGGGGCGTGTGATTTTTGTTTTCTTTTTTTTTTTTTTTTTTTTTTTTTTTTTTTTTGGAGGTGGGAGTTCGTTCGTTCGTTCGCTACGGGGAGGGGGGGCGTTGCTGCACTGCCAGGGTCCCCGGAGGGAGGGTTCGGGAATGTCTACAACGGTACAGTAATTATTCCTGGGGCGTAAGAGGACAATTAGAAGGAACGGGGTGGGCGGCACCTGAAGCTGTGGCAGTGGCAGCAGGGAAGGTCGCGAGGGGCTTACCCGGGCGGGCGGGCGCTGTCCTGCCGCAGGTGAGGGAGGGCGCGCGCTAGGCAGGCGCGAGGAAGGGGGGAGGGGAGGAGGGCGCGCGCGCGCACACCTGTCCAGGACAGCGGCGCAAGCCGAGCTGCGCCTCACTCAGGCTCCGCCGGCTGAGAAGGGAGGAGGGCGGGCTGGCAGGCGGGGGCGGGACGCCGAGGGGAGGAGGAGGAGGCGGCTCGGATGGCTAGTTCGGCACTCGCTCGTTCTCCCTCCCGCGGGCAAGCCCCGCTCACACCCTGCTTCTCCCGCTCACTCACAGCCCCCTTAGCTCTCCCTCCTCCTCCTCCTTCCCCTGCGGGATCCGCTCGCCGCCGCCGTCGCCGCCGCAGACGGCAAGTCGTGGCAGCCAGACGTCGGCGCGTAACCCGGCGCTCCGTGCGTGACTCCGGGCGACGTCAGCGCGCGCTCAGCGCTATCCACCATTCCCCCCCTCCCATCCTCCCTCCGTGGCTCGCGCCCTCCGCCCTCGCGTCCCTCCGTTTCAGTTGCCGCCGCGGCGGCCGCCGAGCGCGCTCCCTCCGCCCCCATCTCGCGCGTGCGCGCGTCCTCTCCGCCGTTGGCGCGTCAACAGCCAGCGGCCCAGGCCTTGAGGCGCGTCTGAGGAGGGGGCTGCCTGCAGCCTTTTGGCGCGCACTTCCTCCACCTTCCGTCCGTAGCGGCCCTTGGAGGATTTATCCCTCCTTGGGCTTTGAACGACGAAGCCAGGCTTAGGCGGGGATAGGACCCTGTAGGGCCTGCGTCAGCTCCAATTTAGGGCCCTTAGCGTCGTGATCGGTGCCGTTACCGCCGCGTCACCCTACCCGCCCCCCCCCCGGTTCCCCCTCCCGTTCTCATTCCGCCCGCATCTCAGGAGGCAATAGGCTTTTCATCTGGGAAGGTCTCACCTTGGCCTTCAGACGTCGGTCCAGAGGGGCTAGGAGGGCAGAATTAACATAAAGCACAAAGTGACTAGACCACGTTCAGGCTCTAGTCCCAGGAATCCTTGACAGGAAGCGTGGGGTTGCTGCCCAGCCTCCCACGCAGTGTAGGTGAAACTGGGCCCCTTTGAGGGACTGTGACTAAGGACAAAACCCTGATAAATATTATTTATGCGCCCTTGGGCCCACAGGGAGAAAGTAAAAGGGACTAGTTAATTTTCATAAATTGCTGTGCAAAGGCGAAATGCAGAACTATAAAATGCCCTTTAAGAGTTGTCTTGAAATCTTACCAAGTTTGACAAGATTTTTGGTGCATGGTAACTCTTTACCTCACTTGATACGCTGTCACATCTCCGTTCTGCAACACTGTACATAAAAGGTGTATCAGTTAAAAATGATCAGCTGCAAAATAAATAGAGAACTGCCTCCACCATCTTTTACCATGATTTAAATCTCAGAGAAGTGGATCTGTGATTTAGGAAAACTTAGTCGCTGTCCTCTTACTTAACAGTATTATTTTATTTTGAAGTTACTTTGCAATACAGCATAAGATACACTTTTATTAGGCAACAGTAGACTTTTAAACTTATTATAAGATTTTTTCCCAAGAAGTTTATCTAGTTAAGACTGTGAGGCAAATAGGAGCAAAGTGAAATTAACCCCATTTTATAGATGAGGAAATTAAGTTACAAAAAATATGTCAGACGTTCAGAGTTGCAAGGAGTCGGTTAACTGATAGACGGAAACATCTTAGGTCTACTCTCACCAACTTTATCCACTAAACCAGAAATTCCTCAATTGTTTACTTCCGGTATCTTTTGATGCTCCCCCTACCCGCAAAGTATGGTAAGCAGTGGCTAATGTCTTAGAGAAACAAATTTGGGAGGTATTCCTGAAGATACCAAATCGCAGAGGACTCTAAAAGCTTTGAAATTTGAGCTTGAAATTTTCTGCCATAGGAAATTACAGCTCAGCAATAAATGACCATGAAACAATTCAGCTTCCATACTAACAACTAAATGTTTGTTAATCCCTAGTTAGAGTTGAGAAAATTTTTGAGGCAGGCTTAAGAATGATGGGTCATTTCCTTTGAACTGCTTCTTTATTCACCTCATCTTTAGGTGGCAGCACTACTATATAATATCTTTAAAACTACAGTCTTCTGCAACTTGATCTCCTAAAGAGTGTTTTGTCTTAAATGCTTCCAACTAAATTGTGGAGATTAGAAGCTGGTGAAAATATGAAATCATAGCTGAGAATTAGAATATTTATGAGGTTCTAGAGGAGGAAGAACAGAAAGGCTTTCAGAGAAATTATTAAAATACGTGGAACTACAAAAGGAAAAGATTATAAATTCTCAAAGAAAAAGCCCTTTTAAACTGTAAGAGGAGCAAGTAGCATCTTTAGTGTAAACCTGATCTCTTATTGAAACAGAGCACAAGATAACCTTCTAAAGCAAGCCTTAGTTTCTCAATGCTGCATGTTTATCAAACATTTACAAGTTTAAAGTTGCTAGTTGTATAGTTGCCAGTATTCTAACTACAATTTAAAAAATTAGGTGCAGTTTTCCTCATTAAACTGCATGGAACTTATAAAGATCCCAAATAGGACCTTATTGTTGACCCTTGTGGAAGAGAAGAACTCTTCTTGGCTCCTTTCCTCACTTCCTAAACTGTTGATATACAAAGGAAACCATCACTCAAACTGGATAAGTGAGAAGACAAGCTAAACCAAATGTAAAAATGATAGCAATTTACAGATATTCTGTATCTTAATTTCTCTCACATTTTTTGAGGGTAATAAATTGTGATACATGGGGGTTATTTGGTCCAAATATTTCTAAGTAGAACTTTGTCATAACTAATTTTGTGTATTTACAGTAGTTCTCTGTACCGCTTTATCCAAGCAACCAAACAAAATTGAATTTACATGCATTTCAAAATAGACTTCATTGTATTTACATAATAAACATAACCATCAAGGAATATAGAGGTATGACCATCAGGAGTGAGAAATCAAATTATTTCTGTATAGAGGATAAAGTCTTAATAAAGTCTTGCTGGCAGCTTTCATCTTTCTTAAGTCAAATTTAGAGAAGAAATCTCAGGCAAATTGGTAGAACTCAAGTTCAGCAGTATTATGTTAAGATTTTTAAGCTCTCGGGTGCCAGCAAATCATGCAGCCTGTGGGCCTTGGCTCCGAACTTCTGCCAACTCCATTTTGGCAGTAAAGTATTCTGTTGAACAAAGTTTGCACGTGTTTGGGGTGTGAAGTGGTTCCTCGGGCATTTATCTGGTTTTATTCCAGTTTTGGGACTTGAAGACGAGGGTCAGAAAACATGAGATTTGTGTAGTTCGTTATGTGCCCTGAAACAGACTAGGCTAGTGATCTGGAATTTTCACTTAAATGAGGACAGCCTTTTCTTTGTTGGTGTAGGAGTTATTGAAGTGGACCTTTAGTTTACTCTTTAAATAAATGTTAACATGTTATTGAACCAGTTCTCAGAAGCAGGTAGGCAGGACCCTCTTTGCTGAGGGTATGGAGCTGTGGGAAATCACTCCTTATCCTGCTACCTACAATACCACCTAAATGTGTTTATCCACAAGAAACTCACTAAATAATATGCAACTTGAGAGCAAAGGAGCCAGTAATTATTAAAACTTGATCGTATTGTCAGATTATATATAACTATGAGCCTCTGATCATTTTTAGTATCAGTTGTCTAACTTCATCTTTTTGAACTACCTCCTCCCATCCTAAAGTCATTGGTTAAGACACAATGGCTAGATATATGTGCTACTTTGTTTTATTTCAGGGGTCTGTCTTCCTGAGGGAAACATATACGAAGTCTCAATTTCTATTTTATTTTCAAGTAATTCTAATAGAAAATCTTTGCATAATCTGGGGTAATACAGTTTAAAAACCATTAAAGTGCTGTTGGAGCATTCTTTTGCTTTGGTTTTTTGATTTTTATTTTCCTGGTTTAAGGGTAATGGAAGAAAAAAGTACAAAAGTAACAGATTTTGAGATGATAGTACTGTCTTACCTTTAACCATGACCAATGGAATGTCAATTTATAGCATAGTATGGTAACTTGAAAATGGTATTCTTGATACTTTTGCCAAGAGTGTGACCTAAGTTTTTATTTACACCTTTTCCTTTTCTTTCTTCCTCTTTACAAGTAATTCCCAAGTCACAACTAATATTTGGATGAGGTTAGAGATGGAGAAGAAAGCTGGGCCTTTTCAAAGAGTGGATCTATCTGGCCTGGAAAGTACTATTGAATGTTGTTACACATTTTATGGTGACGCCCAAACTCCTTTGATCACTTACTTTACAATATCAATGTGTTGCCATTTTACTACCTGAAGCAAAACTAAATACATACATACATAAGTAGATACCACTGCTCTCTGAAGCTAATTATGGCCATTTTTACAACCAAATGCAGTAGCACTTTGCAAGTAGGCCAACCAAGACCAGTTGGGTTTCTTTCTGTGGTGAGTAAAATGTGTCAGGGGAAAAAATATGAAGTAAATTCTTTAATATTTTGTGCTGTAGTAATTCTTCTTTTAAGTATACCTTTTCTTCTTGTCTACTTAAATACGAAGGTGGGCTGATAAATTTTGCCTCCACTGTAATATGTTTTTGTTACATTAAACATATCTGAATATAACTGGTTCTGTGTAGTCACTTGGTATCTTCCATCATCATTTTTGACCTTGCACACTCAGATGCTTACATTTTGCACCCAGAGCACATCGAAATGGAAGAGCATTTAGATGTTTGGTTCAAACAGTGTGCTGTTACTGAATTCTTAACAGTGGAAAAATTTCCTCAAACTTTTTTGAAAAAAAAAAGGGTGAGGATTTCTTAAGGAAGATCATTACAGATGATGAAACTTGCATCCATCATTATGACCTCAAGAACAAAGGCAGTCAATGAAATACTGCCATAAGGGATCATCTTCCCAGCCGAGGCCTTAGTTCTGAATTTTTTTGTCTGAGGTTGCACTCGTTGCCACTAAGCTACCATGGTATTTTGCCATGTAAAAATGTGCTTCTGTGTATAACGCACACCCATGTTTTTGGCCCAAACTTTCAGGGAAAAGAATCTTCTGTTTTAATTTTTTAATTCAAATTTTTATTTGTTTATATTTAGGTACTTGTTTTTTGTATTATAAAGGAATTTTATTTTAGCATTTATTTTTTTCACATAACTCACATATGGAATATAAAACTGAAAGCAACTAAGAAACAAAATCTCATGGACACAGTTAATAGTTTAGTGGTTGCCTAAGGGTAAAGATGGATGGGGGAAGAAGAGAGGGGAAGTCAAATATATGGTGATGGAAAGAGAGAGAACTGACTCTGGGTGGTAAACATATAATACAACACATAGATGATATATTGTAGAATTGTACACCTGGAACCTATGTAATTTTTACTAACCAATGTCATCTCAATAAGTTTAACAATAAAGAAAAAAATGTATTCCAGGGTATTATTTTGCATACAGATATCATTATTGATTTCTAGAGTTACACTTTTAACTCACAGGCATAAAAAAAATTAAAAGCATTTATGTGGATACAGAATTAGTACTACCCATGTATAATGTTCATCCTTACTTTTCCCTCACAAATTTGGACAAAAATATGTGCATTATCCACAGCAAAATATGTTAACTCTCCTTTCTGTTCCTTTCTCCCATCCCTCTACTTTGGAGAAGTTTTGAATATCAGCCCTTTCCAAGAGCATTTTTTATTCTTCTGCTCTGAAATATCAGACATCAAAACTTTACATTTCTTTACAAACAAATACCTTTCAATATTTTATTTTCATTTTGTTTACTTGATCCACCTATAATTTTACCCAGTTCTAATTCCAGTTGAGATTATTCTTAAGTCTGATGAATTTTCATGTTAACCTTATCTTTCACCACCCTTTTTTTTCCTTTAAATATTTCTGGATAATTATGAGGCACCTCCCTTATTATTGAGGCCTTGTCAGATGTCAGATCACATTAAAATTTTGAATCTAGTTTAGTGAGCAATAGCATCTGCTAAATAAAGCTCTGTCACTGTTTTGTGGGTTTCTCTCAATGAAATGTGTAACTTGCTTCAGGTCACTTTATTCTAGATATATTAAATTTGCATTTTTGAGTTGGGATTTATTTTGTTTTCATTAGTTTGTCCTCAGGTAAAAGTTCTTCCATCAGCAATTAGAAACTGGGATAGTTTCTGTTATTTATTTATTTATTTATTTATTTATTTATTTATTGGATATATAAAAGCAAGTTGAGTATCATGAGGTTAGGCAAAGACTCTATTATGACTGTATAACATAGGTAGGGTCGGTTTGAATAAGTGAAATATATTGAACTTGCCATCTATTTTTTATTGTCTCAGAGATTTGTTGTGAGACATTAAACAAATTACTTTCGTCATTTTCTGTGAAAATTAATGTGCTCTCCTTGAATACAAAGATGAAGGTTCTGACACGCATTCAGTAAAACATTATCTTTTGTGTAATGTTGATAGACTTGTTTTCATCCAAACACAATTTCTCTTAGGTCATTCAGCAGCTCATGTTTGCTAAGTTTAGGGGTGCAGTTCATAGCCACCAGAGCTGAAAAAGAATTAAACCCATCAATTTTACCTTATTAGCATACTGCTGAACCAAATGAACCAACAAATCAGTTATTAAATTGCTGAGAAAGGAAAAAGAGAGACTGAATAAATATATATGTGCACTGAGATTGGCTATAAAATACATCCGTTAGTTATATGAGAAATTGCCAAGGTTTACCTTGAATAACTTTCTATCTCCATCTCCTTCAAAAAGATGAAATTTTCCCCTTACAATCATATTCCAGAGACATAGCTTTTCTCCACTAATTTCTCTGCAATATTCTACATTCATAGTGTGCAGTAGAAAACTTTTGAAGCACACCATTAATGTTTACTAAGGTATAACATTGTCTTGCGGTAAAAATTTGCTATTTGCCTCAACCGTGTATAAATAAATTTTAATGAATTCATGTGATGAACCTTTTTAGTTCTTCTGTTTTTCCTAACTTTTATTTAAGAGACCCCTCCTCTATTCTATGTGGGTTGGGTAATTCAGACTCCTAAATTCAAATGTCTTAGTATGTGAATTTGGGCAAATTAACCAGTATAGGCCCCAGTTTCCTCATTTATCAAATGAAGATAATAATGCCACTTTCACATAGGTATATTATGAGAATTAAATTAGTTCATTCATAAAAGGCATTTAGAACATGATCTGGCACATAGTAAGTACTCCATAAATGTGAATTCCCACCCACTGTGGCAATAATTTTCCTGCCTTTTTATTTCAAGGCCCAAGCCAAGTTCGTTCGTGTTCACTCTCTCTCTCTCTCTGTCTCTTTCTCTCTGTCTCTCTCTCTCTCTCTCTCTCTCATCAGGTTTCAGGCTCTATACAGTAGTAACTGTTCCATTTACACCTGAAAGGTTTTTCTGTGATTACTACAGTATGAATTCCTTGAAAGTAGGGACTGTGTCTTAATCATCTCTATTAGTCCAGTCCCTTTCCCCATCCCAACTGCAGTCTATGCTAAAGAAAGGTTTGTTGAATACATGAATTCATTTATTTAGTCTTTGTAATTTTTGCTCATTTAATAATCCTGGGTATTCTATTCTGAAACTCCAGTATTCCTGAAAATTCTCTTGCCCCTTTTATCTCTGGAATTTGTAACTTCACCTGGTAATGCTGAGATCCCAGTCTGGATCATCACAATTTCTTGGCAGGTAAGAGGTTCAGTTTACCACATACTCCATTCATATGTTAGAAAAAAATTCCCATTTAATTCACCTGGATTTCATTTTACTTATATTCTCTTGGTTCCAGCTAGACTGATTGTTCTCTTTAAAAATCTATCAGTAGCTTTGAGAGGTGTTCTATTTTGCAGAACTGTTTGCTTATTTGAAGGTAGGGCCCAACCACACTCAGTTTCTTTACATGCAGAATAAAAATCAGCTCTCTCTTACTTGGAGGAAGTGAGGATGGATTACATCAATCTCTTAAAATTTTTCTTTTTAATACATACAATATATATATGTAAGATATAAGCTTAGTAACATAATGGAATACCCAACTTGAGAACTAGAACATTTCCCAGTAATTTGCATCTACTTTTGTGTTTCTCCTCTCTTCCCCCTGCCCTCAGAGGTAACCAATATTATGCATTTTGTGCTTATCATTTCATTGCTGTTTTTTTAAATTTTAGGTTTATGTCAAATGTGCATATGCTAGAACAATATGTCATTTAATTTTGTGTTTTTGAGCTTTATAAAAATGCTATCATCCAACATATAGTGTTCTGGAAGTTCCCTTTTTAACTCAATGTTAAGTTTCCAAGATTAATTTATGTTGTTGTATATAATGATTGTTCATTTTCAGTACTATATAACATTGTGTGAATATATCATAATTTATTCTCCTGTTCATATATAGTTGAGTTGTTTCCAGCCTTTTAAAAAATTGTAAGCTGCAGCCTGGGTTCGTTTCTCAGAGAGGAAACTACCACCAAAAAAAAAAAAAAAAAAAAAAGATTCTTTAATTGTTTACAAAAAAAAAGTTATAAACATTGTTGTGATAAAAATTCTTATGAATGCCTCCTGGTCACACATGCAAGTATTTCTGGTTAATATACCCAGGAGTAGGGTTGTTGGGTTGTAGAATATGCAAATATTAAAGTTTGTAATTTCCCACTCTCCCATAGTTTATAAGAAATCTCAATTTAGTATTTCCACACTTAATTTTTGCCATCTAGTGGGGGTAAAATGGTATATGTGTATTTTTTAAAGAATAGAAGAGTCATCTTTACCTAAAGCTTTTTAAACTTCCTCTTCCTTTCTATATTAAGAACTTGTAGCCTCATTTGACATTTCTGTGCCTGGAAATTCCTATCAGGGAAAGCCATTTATTTGTGTGATAGTTTCTGCTAAGGGTATAAACGCTGAGATGGGGTGCAGGTTGCTAAGTGGGTTGTTCGAATGTTGCTTTTAAGTTGATCTTGAATAAATACCAAATTATACACACTCTAAAATTTCTTGTTAATACTCTACATAATTGGAAATGTGTAAAATTATATTCTTTACTATTGGCCCATCACAAATTAATGTGATCTTGAGATTACACCTATCTGCATAGGGCTCCTTCAATCTGTTAATGTGTAATATTTCCACCGAATCAATTTAGTAAAGCTATCTTTGTGTATTTCCTTGTATTTTAATTGTACCAAAGAGATTAACTTACCATCCTTTGACATGGTTACATGATGCAACACAAATTAATCTCTCAAAGAAATTTCAAAACTCCAAATGTTCATCTTACTACTATTATCCACTGAATTGACCCACACACATTAACCAGGAAACTAAGCCCAAACAGATGGTACTTCTATGTTGTGCTCTAAAATATGTGGTGCTTTTTTTTTTAATTGAAAAAGCCATCTTAAATATAAACAGGTTTTATCAATAACTAGAAACACATGGAGATGGAAAAAGAGAATCCAAGAAAAACAGCAATATATGAAGTTTTTTGAGAATTTATATAACTCCTGTGTTTATTGTCTTTAAAAACAAACACCAGTTTGTCATTTGTCTAATTTTTCTTGCCTTTGACTGAACATACTTTGAAGGAAGGGACTATGCATTTGTTTCATGTTTCTTTATTGTATTGTTAAATATAGTGTCATATCTCAAAGGGGAAATCAGAGAATATTAATTGAGTGCAAAAGAATCCTCTATACTATCAGTATTTGTTGACTGACAAAATGACTGAGTGAATATTCATGATCAAACCATAAGAAAACTGCCATTACTTTCTTCTCTATGATACTGAAGCTGTTATTGGAAATAATCATTCATCAGGGTGAATGCATGTCTGCCAGGTGAGTGTTTTTCAACTTTATTTATACAGCTATTAATAGCACTGTGTTTAGTCAAGTTGCTATCAGACGCTGGTTTTTTTTCAATGTTCTCTTCTAAAGCCAGTGTTAATCCTCGTTTCCTCATTTCCATAATGCCAGCTATTCACTTCTATTCTGATAAAGGGTCAGCAGGAGCTGCTGAATGAAGACAACTCCTGCCAAAGCTCCCTTCAAGTGGGGTCTTTTCCTTTATATCATGCAGTATAAGTGAGTTTTGGGTTGTTTGTTTGCTTTGGTTATTTTGTAAGTGGTGATCTCTAAGATACGGCAAAGCTAAAGGTTAAGGTTTTACTTCTCACATGGACTACAACATGATAACATCTTCACTATAGAAGGCAGCCTCCAAGAAGGCCCTCAGTGATTCCTGCCTTCTGGAATTCACACCCTTTTGTATTGCTCTGCCACACTGTATGAATATTGGTATGTATGAACAACAGAATATGGCAGAAGTAGTGGAATGTCACTTGCCAGATTAAGTTTTTGAAAGACTGCAAAGACACAAGGACCACAGGCCAAATTGGAACCTCAACTAGTTCTATAAGGGAACTGTTTCTGAGACTGGGGAGTGCTAATCCAGATCCTGAGCCAAGAAGGCTCAGGTCTTTCTTGGATATAGAAAAGTGAGAAAGAAAGAAAACCTGAATATGCAAATAGAAGTAACTAGGAATTTCACTGAAAGATAGTGAATAAAAGAGAACATCTAATAAAAAGAAATGATACACTGATACATGCTACAACATGGTTATACCTTAAAAAACATGCTAAATGAAAAAACCAGTCACAAAAGACCAGATACCATATGATTCCATTTCTATGCAATGATCAGAATGAGCACATTTGCAGACAAGTGAATTGATAATTGCTTAGGGCAAAAGGGTTGGGGATAGGGGTGAGGGTTTGAGGTGTGATGGCTTAGCTCAGAATTTCTTTTGGAAGTAATAAAAATGTTCTAAAGTTGATTGTGGTGATGGTTGCAAAACTGTAAATATACTAAAGCCATTGAATTCTACACTTTGAATGGGTGAATTGTATGGTATATCTCCATAAGACTGTTTAAAAATAAGACTGGTTTCTGTCTTGGGCTTTCTCTCTCCTCCATCACTTGTTCTGGAGGAACTCAGCTGCCATGTCTCGAGGACACTCAGACAACCTAACTGGAAATACTTGTGGCAAGGAACTGAGATTTTCAGCTGACAGCGAAGAAATAAGGACTGCCAATAAACTTGTCAATAATCTCTGCTAATCTTACAGTGGAAAGTGGTGTCTTATTGAAGTTTTAACTTGTAGTTTCCTATTGTGTGCGATATTAGGTATATTCCATATATTTAAGGGCATTTGTGGAAGGAGAACAAGAAATAAAACACGAATGCCATATTCACTGACATTAGGAATCCTAAGGCACTGAATATGAAGACTAAAAGTGGACGGAGAAATGACAAATGACTGAAGTTAGAAAAAGGTAAAACTTAGATACTGCAAAGGAGGAGGACACCAGCAGTAAGAACGCAGATTTGTCCCATGCAACCTCAGAAAGCCACAGGGATTGTAGGGCTATAGAATGTGTAGGGAGAGAAGGGACTGGATTATTTAGAAGTCTATACGAGGATCAGTTAGTATCCAGAACCTCATTCTTCACTCTCATCCCAGATTGTCAGATACTTTCTTCTCCTTTACCATACAGGAGACAGAAGGTGTCTTGTCTGGAGAAATTGAACAAATAACCTCTGGACTTGGGTCTATTGGGATCTGAGGAATGAGTATGAAAACAAGGTATGGTATGAAAACATGGAAGTCTGTATTCTAAGTAGGACACTCGGCTCTTTTCCCTACCCAGCTTCA
Organism: Lyroderma lyra; assembly: GCA_004026885.1. NCBI lineage: Eukaryota > Metazoa > Chordata > Mammalia > Chiroptera > Megadermatidae > Lyroderma > Lyroderma lyra. Next base: position 140,458 of record PVJL010002955.1, read on the forward strand.
GAAAGCCAGCAGCCAGACTATTGCTATCTCCAGGCAAATGATAAGAGGACCTTGCTCTGGAAAATTGAACTGGTACAGAGAAAATATCATTTCTCTACTTTTATTCTTTTAAAGCCAGTTTCATAGTATAATAGAATCCATAACATACCCAGAATATAACCACCTCTCCCCACCTTCACTTACTACCATCCTGGTGCTAGCCACCATCATTTCTTGCTTGGACTATTACAGCATTTTTCTACCTGGTCACCTGCTTTCCTGCCTTTATCCCTAGAACTAATTCTCAATTCAGCAGAATCTTTTTATAAGATCAGATCATGTCACTCTTTTATTCAAAACCTTCTAGTTATTACAGGTTTTAATCAGAATAAAAACCCAAGTCCTTACCATGGCCTACCATGATCTGTCCTCTCTGCCCTCTGCTCTCTCATCTGTGTTCTTCTAGTCTCCATTTTGCTCACTCTACTTCAGCTATATTGGCAGCCAGCTACATGGGCTCTCTCCCACTTCTGGGCCTTTGCATTTGCTGTTCTCGCTACCTGAATCCTCTTCCCCAGATATTCCCTTGGCTAGCCCCCTCACTTTTTAGGTCTTGCTCAAATGTAATTTTAATAGAGAAGCCATCCCTGATTACTGTATATTAAACAGCATCCTTACCATCCTGGTCACCCTTATCTTGCTTTATTTTCTTCATGGCATATAATTTTAGATATTATTAGATATTAGATATTAATTATTTATTGTATATCTACCTTGACTAAAATGTATGCTCTTGAGGGTATAGACTTTTTCTGATTGCCAAATCTTCAGAACCTATAGTATAGCATCTGGTACATAGTAAATATATAATGAAAATTTCTTGACTGAATAAATCAGTCAATAAATCACTCAAAAGTGATGATAGTATACTTTTTTCTTTTGGTTTTAAAAATGGTTAGTTATTGCAATAAATTTCCTAATGTTGAACTATCCTTGCATTCCTGATGTGATTCCACTTAGTCTGGTGTTTAATTCTTTTTTGTTTGTTTGTTTGTTTGTTTTTGTTGTTGTTGTTGCTTTTTGGTATATGGTTAGCTTCCTGGTTGGGAATCGAACCCAGGCCGCAGCACTGACAGCGCCAGCACTGAAGCCTTAAGCCAGTACACCATCAGGGAACTCCCTGGTGTTTAATTCTTTTAAGATGCTGCTGAATATTATTTGCTAGTATTTTAGTCAATATTTTCTCAGTAGCTTTTCTTTAATTGTGGTACCTTTACAAAATTTAGTATTTATATTTGCTTTAGATTGAAACAAAAGAGCATTTTTTTTCCCCTCAACACAGCCTAGATTTATTAGCAGAAGAGAAGAGTTTGCTCTAATTTAAAGATCCAGGATTATTTCAGCTCATATTTTTCTCCAAAGTCTGAGGCTGAGGTTCCTCTCAATTCAAGTCCCATTTACTACTCATGTCCATCAAAGATAGTGGAAAATTCTCTGAAAAGATGTTTATGTCCTTCAAAGTATTCTGACCTTTTTTCATTTGCTTGATTAGAAATAGCATTTCGAGGATCCTTAGGTTTTCTTCATTACAGTCTTTCTCTGGGATGAAATTTCTGGGAGAAGGATCTCTGGTCTGAACCTTGACTGTCTTTTAAACAGAATATTGACCAATTTAACTTTTAATTGATGACTCAGGATAATTGTTATGAAAATTAGTTATATGTCCTGTAACAATGGTATCTTCATTGGCTGTTGCAGTAGGTATGTGCGTTTTTCATTACCTTAAAGAGATCCCGTGCATTTTGTTATTTAGTCAGCATTCTCATTTTTTTGCTGTCTCTCCTTTCTTTACTCTTAGAAATTAGCATTTTTATTTGTTCCTTTTCATTTCCTGTGGGCTTACAAAACATCAGTGCACTTGTTAAAATTGTACCTAAGATAAAACTCAATAGGCCTTGAGCCTGAGGGAATCCCTTATGATAAAATGAAAGACATTAAAAACTTCTGGCATCTCTTTTGGCCATTCAGAGTTTTTTCTTCCATGTTTATTGTTCTATTACAGATCATCTACTATATAATAAGATAAGTAGAAAGATAGTATAGAGTTGTTTGGGTTCAAATCATGGCTAGCTCTGGGCTTTTGAATAAGAATCATAACTTTTCTGAGCCTCAGCAAAATAAGGATAATAATTATATTTATCTCAAAGGTCGTTGCAAGTCATAAGTGGTTTAATATGTGTAAAACATTTGGAATGGTGCCTAGAACATATTAAGTTCTCAATTTTAACTTTTATTATTGTTACTATATTCCTAAAGTAGCTTTCCCTGATGTTCTTCAAGTGCCTGATGAACACAGTTGAAGATGGTCAAGGCCATATTTAAATCTCCTTGTATCTTTATTTTTTTAATTCATTTTTATTGTTAGACTTATGGGGGTGACATCTGTTAGCAAGGATTACACAGGTTTCAGGCATACAATTCTACAGTGCATTGTCAAAAATCTCCTTGTATCTTAAGTTCAATCATTTTTCTGTCTTTTAAGTAGGGAAATGGATTCATAGAAAAGGAAAGTGATTCACTCAAACATACAAAACTGTTAAGGAACCATGAGTAAGACCTAACTCTTAGTGTTCCCCTTTAAATTTTTTTTCACAAATCAATTATTTATATCACATGATTATTGATATACATGGAAAACATGGATTTCATATTCAGTGGAGTGGCTTTAGATGCACGAATTCTAGATTCAGGAGTTCCTTGGTTGTGTAGTGGCTTAAGGCTTCGGCACTGGCTCTGTCAACACTGTGGCCTGGGTTCGATTCCCAGTCAGGGAGCTACCCACATACCAAAAAATAAAAATAATAAAATAAAAAAAAAATCTAGGTTCAGAGCCTAGGAATTCTGAGACATAATCTCATTTCTACTCCTGTATGCTATCCTGTTAAGAGAAATTACTCTTGGTGGTAATTTTCCCCCTTGACAATGAAAAAACTTATATGCACCAAATAACTTTTATTATGCCCTACATCTGCTTTAAAAACTTTATTATTTCCTTTTAGTGACTCCTCATAGTGCAAAGTCTTAATTTCTAGTCTTCTCACATAGGATTTTTAATAACTATCCTAAACACACCCAAATAATTTAGGATTCTTTTGATGCATATGACAGAAAATCTGACTTAAAATGGCTTAAGTAAATATGGAAATTTATAGGCTAACATAACTTAAAAGTGTAGATCCAGGAGCTAGGCAGTGTCACTGGGACTTATTTTCTCTCTTTATCTCTTAGATCTGTCTTCTGCTATATTAGAGTCATTTCCTGGCCCAAAATGCTGACCTCTCAGCAGCTCCAAGCCTGCAACATCTTTACTACTAGCAATTTCAGAAGAAAAGACCATATGGCTCTCTTAGTAAAAGTTCCATGGCATCTTATTGTATGCTCCTGAGACATCTCTAAAACTTGAGGAACATGATGATTCACCAGGATTGAGTCACATACTCACTCCTGGACTGTGGCTAGAGTCATCCTACTCAAAGTTCATCAGCCAGGAAAGGGAGAGAGTAGTTTGTAAGAGAATATTGGGGTCTTATTACCAGAAGAAGGTTAAAAGGATTCAGAGCAGCAAAAACAATGGTCTATTCTAAGACTTCCTATCTCATTTGATGCTATACTCCTCTCTATAAATCTCTGCTCAGCTAGTTAGTTCAGTTTACTTTTTTCTTCTAATATATCTTGCACATTCTCATCTTTGCCACATAGTCGGAGGTACTCTCTTCCAACTTATCTCTAAATACTACCCTATTCTTCATGGAGTCTCCTGAATACATCAATCTTTCCCTCTTGAGAATTCATTAGCTAAAATACTCAAGTAAGTCTATCAGGATGCAAATAAGTGAGAATGATCTTATCGTAAGAATAATCTTCAATTCTGTGTGTACATGAAATAACATGCAAACTCTGGTACTTTAATTAGTATGGATACAGATTATTGTGACATGCTAGGCCATTTATAGTGACATACCAGTGTACTGAGGCACCATGATTAAGAATTGCTAATCTAAACTGCTCACTGGTTCTTGCCTTGGGCCAGAGCTCTTATGCTGTTGACTCATACCATATTATTATTCTAATGCATTAATTTTATATAATTTTTAAACACATCACAAAATTGGAAAAATGTTATTAAAAACTTCACAGCTATTTTTTTATCTTTTTTATATGTTTAGCTTTTATATATTTAAGCTTTTTATACTCGATCCCAATCAGATTAGAAATTTCTTTGTCCCCTTGTCTGCATTAAGTAGGCAATTAATAAATATTTGTAAATGAATGAATTAAGAGATAAACTGGTGATGGAGAAATACTATACAAATAGTTCTAGATAATTATAATAGCAATTTAACTCATCTATTAAAGAAAAAAAGGAATCTTCCTATTCCTAAAGTTGCTGCTGCCCTGTGGTATTCCCACAGTGTTTTATTCACACTTTTATTATTGCAGTTACAATGTTGGATTATAATTTATCTTTTCAAATAACTGTCTCCTCTTCTAAACTGTGAGCAATTAGAACACAGTGTCTGAATCTTATTTCCTCTTGTAATCCTGGGACACATAGTACCTGTCTAGTTAATGTTTGTGGAAAGAATAAATGACACTTGATTTTGAGATCAAAATACTAGTTTTTTTTCTCCCTGCAAAAGGATATATCTCCTTACTCTTTTGATCTTGAATATATTTTAACTACATTTTCTTTCTAATCCATCAATAGTCAAAGCAATGGGTAAGGCTGGCTGATTATTTTAGGCCAAGAGGCACCGATGACTGTAGTTTGGTGGGGGTAACTATGCTCTGAGGTCTAGTTACCAATGAGCAAGGAAATAACATGGTGGTAATAGAAGAGATATTACTCTATCACTTTTAGGCAAGATAATTAGAAGGCTATTGCATTATTCTGAGTATGAGGAATAAGAACCTGATAAAAGGTAATAAAGGTAATAGAGAAGAAAGAGGAAACACATTCTATACATACATTTTTATTACTTTGATATTTTCTGATTTAAAAGTAACACTTTTTCAACAAGGGTTCCAAGACCTCTCAATGGGGGAAAGAACAGTCTTTTCAACAAATGTTGCTGGAACAACTGAATAATCACATGCAATAAATAAATAAATAAATAAAAATAAAAAAGAAAAGTTGGATGTGTATCTCACATCATATGTAAACATTAATTTTAAATTGATCAAAGATATGGAGGATTATATGAAATAAGAGTGAAAGCTATAAAACTCTTAGGAGAAAAGTTAGTGTCACATCTTTATGACCTTAGATTTGATGATTATTTATTAATATGACACCAACAGCACAAGTGATGAAAGAAAAAATAATTAGACTTCATAAAACTTTTAAAACACTGTGCATCAAAGGACATTATCAAGAGAGTGAACATAAAATCCACAGAATGGAAGAAAATATTTGTAAACCATATATCTGATAAGGGTCTAGTATCCACAGTATATAAAGAACACTTACAATTCAAAAACAGAAAGGTAACTCAATTTAAAAATCAACAAAGACTTGAATAGACATTTCTCCAAAGAATATATACAAATGCCCAACAAGAACATGACACATTGTTCAACATCATTAGTAATTAGGGAAATGCAAATCATAGAGATAACCACTTCACACCCACCAGGATGGTCATTAAAAAAAAAAAAGCAGAAAATAACAAGTGTTGATGAATATGTAGAGAAATTGGAGCCCTCCTCATACATTGCCAATGGGAATGTAAGTGGATGTAGCCTACTGTGGAAAACAGTTGGGCAGTTTCTCAAGAAGTTAAACATAGAATTACATATGATCTGGTAATTCCACTCCTGGATATATTTCAAAAGAAGTGGAAACGGATGTTCAAGCAAAAACTTCTACACCAATGTTCACAGCAGCCAGAAGATAGAATGTCCACCAATGAACGGATAACAAAATGGGGTATAGCCATACAACAGAAACTATTCAGTTACAAAAAGAAATGAGGTATCACATATGGTACAACATGGATAAAGTTTGAGAATATTATACTAAGTGAAAGAAGCCAAGCATAAAAAGCCAAATATTGTATGGCTTTTTATATGAGACATCTAGAAAAGGCAAATCTGGATACTGAGGTAAGTCAGACGATAGCTGATAGAGACAGAAAGCAGATTAGTGGCTGCCAGAAGCAGGGGAGGAGGGACTAGGAAGGGACTGCTTACTGGGTACAAGATTTTCGTTTGGAATGGTGAAACAGTTCTCGAACTAGATGGTGGTGATGGTTGCACGTTGTACAGATGTACTTAATGTCATTGAAATTGTACACTGTAAGAGGTAAAAATGGTAAACTGTATGTTATATGTATTTTACCACAATAATACAAAGTAATACCTTAACCCTTTGATCCAGAAATTTCAATTTTAGGAATCCACCCAGAATAAATAATGGCATGGATGCAAAGCTACAGCCCAAAGGAGGCTCACTGATGGGTTATTTACAACGGTAAAAAAAACAAAAACAAACCTGGGACGGTCCAGAATTTGGGAGTTGGCTTAGTAAATTGTGATATCTCCATATCATGGAATAATATACAGTTATCAAAAGTCATATTGGAGAATACTTTGTAGACATGGAGAAATATTCTGGATAATATGTCAAACAAAAACAGATGACAAAGCAGATATAGTGACACCTTTTAACAAGAAAATACCTACTATAAAAGGCGGAGAAGGATACACCAAAAGGTTAACAATCATCGTCTCTGAATGTTGAGGTTATAAGTGAATTTTGGTAGTGTTCCTTTAATAGTATATGAGTTTTCTAAGTTTTCTACTTTGAAAATGAATTATTTTTGTAACTTGAAAAGAAAAAACAATGAGTGCTATTTATAGCAAGCAAACTCTTCACAGAATCATTATAAAAATCTAGAAAAATAATTTTAAAGTAGAAAGTAAAAATCATCTAATATCCTGCTACTTAATGAGAAATGCCGTATTATTCGGCATATTTGCTTTCACATGCATTAGTGCTTACTCTTGTGCTCACTTTGTGCATGTATGTTTGTACGTTTATAATATATGTGAATTAATAAATCCATGAAAATATAGACTATAGTAATTGCTTTAGTCACTATATATCAATCCCTATAAATTAAAAATTAATATAAAATGGCTACATGACCATTTAAAAAATTTAAATGTTTGCACTTTAGAAAAGTCAACTGTTCTCCCATCCTTCTCCAATTCCACTCTAAACAAGCAACTACTAATTTGATATAATTCCAGAAAATTTTTATCATAAACTAACATCATATACATACACATACATATAGTGTATATAGGTACATATATTAAGTTTTATTTAAATTATGCCATTTATACTGTTCTGAAATATAGATTATTTAATAATGTATCTTGGAAATATTTCCATATTGTTATATATCTATCTACCTTATTCTTTTTAATTGTATCAGAGTTTCACATAGTTTAAATTTACCAAAACATATATATTTTAGTTTTTAGTTAAATCTATTGGGGTGACATTAATTAGTAAAATTATATAGGTTTCAGGTGCACAATTCTACAATTCATCTTCTATGTTTTGCACTGTGTGCTCAGCACTCAGAGCCAGTTCTCCTTCCATCTCCATATATTTGATTCCCCCTCCCTCCTCCACCACCTCCTCCCAAAATATATTTCACCAGTCTCCTAATGATGGACATTAGGTTACTTCCAAGATTTTTTGGTGCGTGGCTATTAGAACAATGGTAAGGAAGCTCCTATGTTTATGTATCGCTGCATGCTTGTCACAGTATTTCTCCAGATGCATATGACATTTTAAAGGAAGAAATGATAAGGCTTTGTGATAGGTTGGTCAGAAGCTTGATTTTTATCAATCCAACCAATTCATACTAAGAAAATTTACAAAGCTCTGAATTATAAACTGAGATGCCACTTTATTAAATTATAGTAAGAGGTGTTATTTGTTTGAAAATAGAAATCCATTGTCCAGAGCACCCCTTTTCTTGGTTACAAATTACTCAATAACCAGAAAGTCATTTCAAGAACAGCGTGTTTTAAAATAAGGAGGCTAGTGCACTGAAGGGATTTTTTTCAAGCTGTGGAGGATTGTCATCCCTTTTCACTGAACTTTCTATCTACCCTTCACACAGATTGCAAGGCTCACACTCTGGTTCTCTTGACAGTGCTGGAGGCATGTGGACGTATTCTTACTTACCTGTTCTACTTTTTAAAAATGACTCTATAGTGAACTTGCCCTTGCTGTTTATGATACCAGTTTTCATCATTTTGGGTTCCATCTCCTTTTGGACCAGTAGTCCACTGTCCACTGGTTTTGTTTCTTTAGATGAAATGTTGTGCAGTGTTCATACCGGACTACTCTTTTTGCCTTTCCTTAGTCACTTAGCTCCCAAAGGGGCTGAGGGAGGATGAGGAGCAACACTCTTTCTTCCCTTTTTTCCTTTTAATCAGTTCTTCATCCACTTCATCTTAAATGGGGAAATCAGCTCACTGGGACCATCAGACTTCCCACCCTCTAAGTGGTGACCTGGAGAAGGAAAAGGTGGCAGTTTCAGCTTTAAGGGCTCTTGGCTCAAATTTCTCCAGAATGATAGAGGAAGGGGGTGGCTGTTTCAGTCCTAAGTGATCATGTTCTCCAAGACTAAACCTATCCCTATTAAAAGCCAATTTTGTAATGGTGGTAAATGCCACCAAATTGGATTGCTTTTCAAACTACACATAACCCGGGCAAATATAATGTCAGTTCTTTTCTCGCACCGCGATACCCTTTTACTTACGCCATACTTTGACAGAAAGAATGGAACAAGCTTCATTTTGATTCATGAATGTTGTTTTTATTCTAAATGCCCCATGTGAGGTGAATGCAAATGGACACAAGATATATGCAAATTCACTTGCATACTCAGAGAAGGCAAATGAGGCTTAGTTCTTAGATTCCTTGATCAGGCTCCCTGGGTTAAGGCTAAGGAAAGAGGTGTCTGTAACTGAATTACAGAGAACTTCATGTCTGAGAAGGGAGAGGAGAGATGTTGGCTGCCATACAGCTCCCAGCATTCCAGAACCTGCATATAAAAGTGAGTGCAGCTGCCAAGACAAGTGAAGGAGCTCAGTGAAAGAACGGCCTTCACTGGCATGAGAGTGCCCAGGGCACAGAATGCATACAGCAGGATAAAATGGAATCTCCAACTTTTCTGCTTTAGGTCTTGACCCTAGATCCCCACATACGTCTTTAAACCACTGACTATCTCTTCCTGCCTCTTCCCTCTCTAATAACCCAGGCCAGGACTAGGGTGCAGTGAGGCACACAATTTAAGGGGAGCCATAAAGCTCAGTAATGGTTTAATGTAATATTTTTAAAATTCAAAATTAGTGCAGAAAAAGTCCATGATAAACATCAAAGTTTTTGATAAGGACAGAATTCTATGCTGCACTTTTACACCCCTGCTGTAGTCACTGCGCCTTAAAACTGACCATGAAATAAAACTTTATTTGCGAAGCAGGTGGCTGGCTGTAGTTTTTCAATTTGATTTTTAAAATGATAGCATTAACATATTATTTAATGACTGAGTTTTTTGAGAGCCTCTTAAATTTGGTGCCTAAGGTGTCACTCACCTCACCCTAGTTCTGGCCCTGCTTCATTCTCTCCTTGTTTTCTTTTTTAACCTTATGATGATTCTGTTGATGAACAAGATCCCTCCTGAACTTGCCTTAATGTAACGAGAACGGGTAACATGCAGTCATACTGGCTTTTGCAGAGAGCTCTTCTCATTTCAGCTTCATTGTTTGCCTTCTTTCTCTGAAATCAGTCCCCTGGCAGAGCATTCTGAACTGTACTTTCTTCTCCTCTTGTTTTGCTTTTCTTTTTCCAAGCAGAGTCTCCTCAATTTCTTAATCCCAGATAGCCAAAATCTATCATCTGTCACCTCCAAAAGCCCCTCAATTCCTGTACTGATTTCAGACAACTAGGAGGAAAGAGAGATACGCTCTGCTTGTGGCGAAGGCTCTTATGCCTGAGTCACGTCTGCGCACAGGGCAGGCCTGCTTAGAACGGACGTGAGTACACGCCATGACAGAGACATGGCAAAGTATCCCTGACATACTTATGCCTGTGCCGTGCTCATAAAAGAGGATTTATTAATGTTCTTTAGTTTGGGTTGCCTCGGCGTTTATCTTCTGTTCTAGGTTTGCATTACAGTGAAGTAATATCATAAATATTTTAAAATTATGTATATTCAACTATACACAATGAGAGGGAGGGAGGCAAAAAGCAGATAAAGAGAGGAAAATAATTTAAATTTTGAACATACAGCTCAATCTTTCACCAAAATGAGGGAGTATCTCAGAGTGAGCATGAGAAGGGAGATGGGAATCTGCTGTTTTCTTACAAAGCTATGTCTACAGAATTGTACTTTATGAGCAATTTTAAGGACTTTTAGAGTAATTTGTCTGTGTTCATTTTTTCCCTTATGTCTTGATTTCGGAAACAACCCCCATTAATGCTATTCCACTGGATAGTAAGGCATGATTGTTGCTATTGTGTTTTGTAAGAGTGTTTTTCAATTGTTTAATGCATTTGAATTCTCTTTACCCAACTAACTGGACCTTTTGGGAGAGAAAATGTGAAATCACAGCTATCAGAGAATGTTGCGCTCAACCTTTTCTCCTCTGGCCTTACAAGTACATCGGTTAAGACTATGGGCTCCATGGATAGACTGCCTGGGTTCACATTCTAGCTCTGCCGTGTATTAGCTGAGTGACCTTGGACAAGTTACTAAGCCTCAGTTTTTTCTCATTCTTAAGATTGAGATAATACTAATACTGACCTCATAGGGTTATTGGGAGGATTAAATGAAATAATGCATGTCATGTGCCGGTGTTTAGCAGGTATTCAGTATATATTAGTTATGATTATAATAGGTCTGGGGTTGCACATGTGGATGAGAGAGGGGCCCCATGCTAAACTTACACGCTCAGGGGCAGCCTGCATGGCGGGCCTTACACACTCACAAGACTGAAAGTAACTACATAGGATGGTCTGAACATTAAAGTGGCAGATAGTCATGTCCTGGGCCTGTAGCTCTTTTGACAAAGGTCAATTTTTACCTTAAGCGAGACTGTCTATTGTCTTTTTGCATCTAAGATAACATAACTTTGAAATGTCAGCGTAATCACCCCCTTTTTCTGGACCCGCGCCCTGCCAGGGCACAACCTCGTACCAGAGCATGAGACCACAGAAGCCCTCACTGTTCTCTTGTTCCATACGCCGTCTCCGTGTGCTGTAAACGTTCATTATCAACGATCCTATACCCCACAATGTAAACGAAGTATGTGTTTCTCCGTTTTCCTTTTCATCCAGTCCCAGAGATTGTCCCGCTTTCTTTCTCCCACCCCTTATTCTGCCACTAATAGATTTCGTGTAACCTTCCTTACGTCTCCGCCTTTGATTCTAATATATAAAATAAGTTGCAAAATTGCCATTCTCTGGAGCATTTTCTCAACCATTGAGAGTTTGCTTTGGGCAATTGTTATTCGTTTAACTCAAATAAACTGATAAAAATTCTCTATAGATTTGGATATCGCTTATGTCAAAACATGGCTACACGGTTAAGTGTGCAGTTTGCGGAGTTGACTCTAAAACTAATGTCTCATGACTATAATGGTAAGATCCATTCAGGCTTCCTTCTAACAGACATCTGGTCAGCATGTGATTCTAGTTAGTTGTGAGTTTTTAATAACAATTTGTTTAATAAATGTATAGATCTGAACAATTACTAACTTCTAAGGACCACAGAGAAAATGTGGTACACTTAGGGCAAAACGTTATGAAGTACACTTTAGTGAAGTTTGAGTCCTTTTAAAATTTCCAGTAACAGTTACCAACTACATTTTAATTCCCTGTTCTGTTTCCAGGTGTAATGGGAAATAATATTCCTTCCATCCCTAACAAGCTTGCTTTGCATGTTTAAAACACCAGCTTTGGCACTGGTGCTCAAGGGTTGACCAGCTTCGCAAAAAGACACAAGACCAGTTTTCTCCTATTTTCAGGTCTCTCATTCTCTTATCTGGTTGGTTCTTAGTCCTTATTCTATCAGATTTCTTAGGGGAAAAGTACCATTACCCTTCCAATTTTTTAATTTCCCTTCTCCTCTTGGCAAAAACTTGCAGGGAAAGATAAAAAGAGAATTGTGACTGTATTTTGCATGTACCCTTTTTAAATTAGGGGTCTCCTTAGTTGGTTTCGCAGCCTTGAGCTGAGAAATTTCCCAGCTTCTATCACTCCTTTCTAATGATTGCTTGATACCATTAAAATCAGTTTCCCTAGAGCACAGGTTGGCAAACTCTGGCCCACAGGCCTGCTTCCTGCTTTTGTAAATAAAGTTTTATTGTAACACAGCCATGTCCACTTGTTGACCTATTGTGCGTGGCTGCTTTTCTGCTACAACAACAGAGTTGAGTTGAGACCATGTGGTCCAAAAGCCGAAAATATTGACTGTCTGGCCCTGTAAGGAAAAGCTTATGGACCCAGTGCTCTAGAGCATCTATAGCTTTCAGTTTTGTGGTTAGTTATCAGTTGCTAAATAACAAATTATCCCAAAATTTAGCAGCTTGAAGCAACAGATGTTTATTGTTTCATAGTTTCCATGGGTGAAGAATTCAGGAGTGGTTTAACTGGGTAGTTGTGACTCAGGATTTCTCATGAAGTTGTAGTCAAGATGTTGGCTAGGACTCTAGTTCTCTGAAGGCTTCACTGGAGCTGAATGACCCACTTCCAAGGTGGTTCACTCACATGGCTATTAGTGGAAGGCCTTAATTCTTTGCTAGCTCTTGGCAGGAGGTCTCTGTTCCTTGCCACATGGACCTCTCCACAGGACTACTTGAGTGTCCTCACAACATAGTAGTTGGCTTCACCCAGTAAGTGATCTGAGAGAGACCAAGGAGAAGGCTCTAACATCTTTTATGATCTAGTCTCAGGAGTCACATACCCTATTTATGCCATACTCTGTTAGGAGGAAGTTACTAAATTTAGTCCACACATAACAAGCTTCATCTTTTAAGGGAAGGTGTGTCAAAGAATTTACGGACATATTTTAAAACCACCAAACTTGATTACAAACAATTTTTGAGGTTTCTTTTTTTTTTTCTTTTCTTTTTACGGCCTGAAAAAGGAGTTGATAAACTTTTGCAGTAAAGAGCCAGTGAGTAAATATTTTTGGCTTTGTGGATCAAGTCTCTGTTGCAGCTGTTCAACACTATATCAGAAAAGTAGCCATAGACCACAGGTAAGTGAATGGGTGGGGCAGTGCTGAATAAAATTTTATTTACAAAAAATACGCAAGGAATTGGATTTGGCTCATGGGCTATTTTGAGAATACAAATATAAAAGTCTACTCATGTAGAAGACACATAATTTAAAGCCAGAAATCTGTGCACCTTTCACCCTTCCCAAACAGACCATAAGCTCCTCCAGGGTAAGAACCACAGCTTATATTTCTTTTTATTCTCCTTCAACACTTAATAAGCTTCTGGGCATTGTAGTTGCTATTTAATTAATAATGGTTTATTATTTAATGGGTTCATAGTATTCCATTTTATGACTGTTCTATACTTAACCAATTGTTTCTGGTTTCTGTTAGTACAAATAAGCTACAATAAATATGGTTTTACATATATATATTTGTACAAATGTGAGTATATTCTAGGAGAGATTCCGAGAAATAAAATTGCTCAGTCAAATGCCATGTGTACTCTTAATCTGATAAAAGTTTCAAATTTAAGTTAATGTTTAATTTATTGCATATAACATATGTACAATATTTTAGGACTAAGAAAAAGATACATAAGGTGACTTGAATCCTGTATACTCTATGTAAAGTAGCACAATTGAATGAATGCTGATGACCAATGTACCTATTGTCACTGTGGGGTCTGTAGGTCACAAAGCAGGTATATATGAAAGATGTCTGTCATTGTCACGCTTTCAGCAACTTCTTGAGATGCCTCATAGAACTTGTCAATTTCCCAGAACATAATAACACGTCACCACTCACACTGCCCTTGCCACATCAAAAATCCCTACCTTGGAAGTCCTGGTCAAGACACAAATATATTCAGGAGGCAGTATATTCCTTTATCTCACTATCGTGTTAGTGCATCCTATGGCAAATCCCAAGGGATTGGCCTTGCATCAGTGTACTAAGAATGGGGTGACATTTTGAAGAGTCATTCTCAACTAAAAGAATTAGTGTGGGAGAGGGGAGGGAACCAAAATGTATCAAGTACTTACTAAGTATCAGATTCTTACACATGTTTCCTGTTAAAGTAGATATTATCATCTCTTTTATGGATGAAGAAACATGCTCAGATGGTTTATTGACTTTCTGGTCAAAAAGCTAGTAAGTGGTGGTCAGAATTGATTTGCATTGAGGTCTTTCTACCTCCAAAGCTTATTTTGCTATATTATACTGCCTCCCAGTATTCTCAGAATGCATTGATATCCTTATCATAGAGACACAGAAAACTTCAGGGCACTGATTCCCCCAGCCTGGACTTGGGACATTTCAGGAAAATTTCAGCCTTTGCTCTGTTTTGCTCTGTTTAAGAAGAAAGAATGCAAGAGCTGTTCATTGGAAAGCAGACATTTTAGTATGTAAGGGGAAGAGAGTAGAAGAGATAGATGGGGTAACAAGAAGGAATGACCTTGACCTAGAGTTGAGAGAAATAGAATGATGTAATTCAGTCATATTCTTTGGTCATTATGCTACTTAGGGGAACTAAAAAGGGGAAAAAAGAAAGAGAAGGCAAATAGAAAGGAAATGGGTGGTGGTTAGGGGGAATACCTGAGAAGAATGAAACTCTTTGCTGTTTATGGTTCCAATGAGGCAAAATCAAAACTGAAACTTCTTTGTTGTGACTCTTTATTATTTTAGTTTAGGGGAAACAACTCATTTTAGTGAATTCCACCTTCTTTACCTAGAAAAAAAATATATATATAAACCCTTTTTGATTCTAATAACTACTGCTCTCCCTGGCCTAAAAGATTGTTCATGGATTGTATTTCTTCCTAATATATAATATGTAGAGATATATATTATAATGTAATAAAAAAGCTAGGGTAAAATTTCTTTCATCTGGAGTCTGGTAATTCAGAATTTATAATAAAAATCAGTCATAGGTCATGTTGAAATTTATGTATTGGGACTATAGTCATGCATCACTTCACAAAGGGGATGTGTCCTAAGAAATGCATTAATAGGCAAATGTGTCATTGCGTGAATGTCAGAGTGCACTTATACAAACCTGGATGGTATAGCCTATACACACCTCGGCTACATGGCATAGCCCATAGCTCCTAGGCTACAAACCTATATAGCATGTTACTGTACTGAGTACTGCAGGCAATTGTATCATAATGGTAAATATTTGTGTGTTTAAACATATCTAAACATATAAAAGGTATAGTAAAAATATGGCACAAAAGACAAAAAATGGTACAGGACATTTGTACCAATATATAGAACATTTACCACAAAGGGACCAAACAGGACTAGAAGTTGCTCTAGGGAAGTCAATGAGTGAGTGGCAAGGGCATGTGAAGGCCTAGGGCATTACTGTGCATAATTTTATAAACACTGTACACTCAAGCCACAGTAAATTGATAAAAATGTTTTTCTTTCTTTGGCAATAAATTGACTTTCACTTACTGTAACTTTTTGTTTTTATAAACTTTTACATTTTTTAACTTTCTACTCTTTTATCATAACACTGAGCTTAAAACACAAACACTTTGTACAGCTGTATAAAATGTTCTTTCTTTGTATATTTATTCTATAAGCTTTTATCAAGTATTATGTACTGCACATAATTGTATGTACTATACTTTTATACAACTAGCAGCACAGTAGGTTTGTTTACATCAGCATCACCACAAACATGTGAGTAATGCATTGTGCTAAGACCTTATGATGGCTATGATATCACTAGACAGAAAATTTTCAGCTTCATTATAAACTTATGGTACCCATGCCACATATGCTCTCCGTCATTGACTGAAACATCACAGGGCAGCGTATGACTGTATAGGTTTAAAAAAAACAACAATGAAGTCATTGAAAAAACAAATGATGATATTCAACTCATTTGAGAGAATAGCTACCTGTAAGTAATTTGAGACCTATTTGATATTTACTGTTTCAGTCTAAATTCAGAACAAAAAAGAAGTTGGATTTATTCAGCAAAGAAATTCTTGTTTACATGACATTAAATAACAATTGAATTGATCCCAAGGGAACCTATACAGCCTTAAGTCAATTTTGGGGGAAAGTTGAAAGTAATAGGTTAAAATTTTTCTTTTTGTAAGGAACAGTTATGCCAAAAGGAAGTAGTGGGGAATTAGACTATTATTGGAATTGACATGTAAGGGGTTTTTTGGTGACATCCAGAGGTTAGTTTTGGTAGTGTGATATGGATGGAAGCAAAACTTGAGGGGTTTAAGCAATGACTAAGTAGTAAGGAATGGTGGTTCCTAGAGAACAGTCATTTCAAATATTTGGCAGGGAAATGAAGGATGAAAAGGATAATAACAATGGGGGGAAAGGCAATAAGAGAAAGTCAGTATTTTTGCAAAAGTTGGGAAACTTTTGCATGATTGAAGACAGAGAAGACTAGGTAGAAAGGATCGGGGAGGAATGGGATTAAAAAGCTGGGTAGAAAAGGAAAAATTAACACATTAGACTTTGCAAAAAATATTTCTGCTCTTTGAAATACACTCTAAGAAAATGAAAAGACAAGGCATACAGTGGGGAAAAAACATTTGCAAAACATATCTAATAAAGTATCGGTAACCTGAATACATAAAAGACTCTAAACTCAACAGTAAGAAAACGAACAATCCAATAAAGAAAAGAATGGGCCAAAGATTTGAATACTTTACAAAAGAAGATATATTGATGGCAAATAAGTACATGAAAAGATGTTACATTATCAACCATTAAGAAAATGCAAATTAAAATGACGATGAGCTATCACTACACACCTAGAAGAATGGCTCAAATAAGCAACAACGACAGCAGCTGATAATGTCAAATGCTGGTGAGGACGCAGAGCACCCGGAACGCTTATCCATGGCTAGTGGGGATGCAAGATGGCCCATCACTTTGGGGAACACTTGACAGTTCTTATGAAGTTAAACATGTACTTAATCTATGACCCAACAATCTCACTTCTATTTATCCAAGAGGAATGGCGTTTTAGACCCACACCAAATCCTCTATGGGAATACTTGTAGTTTGTCCACATTTTCACAAAACTAGAAACAGAGCAAATGTCCATCCACGGGGGAGAAAACTGCGGCACACCTCTACATTGGAATACTGTTTGTTCCCCAGCACAAAGAAACAAACTACTGATCCATGCAACACTGTAAATGATGCAAAAGCATCATGCTCTGTGAAATAAGCCAGATTCAAAAGACAACATACCATATGATTCAATGTATATGACATTTAGAAAAGGGAAAACTGTAGGGACAGAAATCAAATCAGTTGGCTGAGGGTCATGGAAGTACAAAGAGGTATCAGGGATCTTTTTTGGGTAACAGCAATAATCTGTATCTTGATTATTGCAATGGTTACATGATTATTTAAGTTTGTCAAAATTCATAGAAATGTATACCTTAAAGGATGAATTTTGCTATATGTAAATATATTACAGTTGACTTGAAAAAAATTCTTAAAGGGCTGAGGAGAAAGTAGGAATATTTGATCATGCATGTTTTTGCTTGCTTTAGAGATTTTGCATAAGTGTTTCCTCTACTTAAAGAGTCTCCTTCCTCCTTTTGTCCCCTGAATAACTCTTTATTCTCTTTTGAATTTCAGTAAAGCATTATTTTCCTCAGAAAGCTTTCCCTGACTCTGTAAACTAGATTATTTTTTCTCGCTATGTGCTCTGACTGACGCTTTTATTTAATCCCTGTGGTGGTGTATATCATACTCCATTGCAACTGCTCATTTGTCTTTTTCCCTCTTTATCCTGTAAGCTCCGTGAGGGCAAGAGTACCATCCATGTTAGCTAACTTTTATCTTTGCATTTAGCATAAAGTCAAGAAGAATATTTGTTGAATCAATGGAGAGAAAGCAGAAGGTTTGGAATGACTCAATGAAAAATTAAATAACCGAATTGTTAAAGAATGAAAAATATGTAAGTTACTCCCACAACTTTATCTTTAGTCCTGACCTCTAACTTATATTTCACCACCGTAATTCTGATTGTGTCATCTCCACGTGGATGTCCCACGGTTACTTTAGCCTTACTATTTGTAAGCAGAAGTAATTTTCCGCTTATCAATTTCATTCAAATTGAATTATTTTCCCAATTATTCTATTTCTGTCAAATGGTGTCTCTATACTTAATAGTTTTCCAAAGGAGTGCCCCTAAAATTACTTTTAACTTTTCCTTCTATTTTTCTCTCATCTAATTTAATACAAAAATGTGTAAATCCTTCCTTTAAAATTGTTTCTCATTCACATTTGCTGTTCCATTCCTACTGATGTTCTTGTAGAGTCAAATCTGGTCAGGGAGGCAGGCACTAAACAAGGAAACACACATTCGAATATGTAATTATGACGTATAAGTCCATGGGAGAAATAAACACAGTCCTGTTACAGGGAATTGTGGGAGGAGGAGGACCTCATCTGCATAGGATGGCAAAAGAAAATTTCTTTGAGAAGATAACATTTAATTTGAGAAAAATGAGAGAGCCAGCAATAGGAAGACTAGAAAGAAGATCATACTAAATTTAAGGAAAAGAACGTCCATGTGTGTAGGGTTTGAGGTAGGGAAGAAATTGATGTTCAGTCACCGCCTCTTTCAGGAACTGAAAGAAGATGATAGTAGCCGGAGGGCAGTGAGCATCGGGGAAGTGACAGGAGAGGTTGGAGAAGCAGGCAGGGACCAGCCAGGTCGTGCCAAATGTTGGATACTGTGGCAAAGGGTTTGGATATTATTCTTCCTAATGTGAAGCTACTGAAGGAGTTTAATCAAGGGAATAACATAATGTGAGAAGTTGAAACTAAAAAGTAGGTAACAACAATGAGCAAGATAGGAGGGACGGTAATCGGAGATAAAGCTTTCTAAGGCCATTGATCATTTAGGATGAGAATACATAAATTAATTTACCATAGACTTTCTAATGAACGTGTTGAAAACGTACAGATAATTACCAAGAGGATAGAGGCATAATATAAAGTCTCTAAGCCAATAAAGATAAAGAAAAGAGGAATAAGTAAAACCAATAAAAGGCATGAAAAGAGGGGGGAAAAAGAGTCAAAGAAATAGCATTATCAATGAAAAATATATCATAGAATTGTAGACATAAGTTCAAGTATGTCAGTAATTTCAACATAAAAATAGATTAAATTTGTCAGTTAAAATATGAACTGCTCATATTGGATGAAAAGAAAAAAATGTAGCTATACAGTGTTTACCATAGATACAGCTAGAACATAAAGGCATAGAAAAAGGTTGAAAGCAAATGAATGGAAAAATATATGATGGGCAAATATTACTTCACAGAATGCTAGTGTAGTAATATTAATGCCAGACAAAATAGACCTTGAGATGAAAACTATTGTTAGGAATAAAGATTTTTTAAAATAATGAAAAGATTTGTGAAGGATCTATCTCACAATTGTGAATCAGTATGTATGTAACTTACAATATATCTCCAACAGATATAAAGCAAAAACGTCATTGTCAGAATTGCAATAAATTAACAACTCTTTGATTACAGATGGAGATTTTTTTTAAACCACATTTCCTACATAAACAGAAAAAACTGACAAAATATTAGGAAGGATATCGAACATAGGAATAACACAGTTAACAAGCTTGATTTCATGGATATAGCCAGAATCCTTCACCTAACACAGAGTCCGTGTTCTTCTCAAGGACACATGGAAAATTTACACAATTTTAATGCAAAGCCAGTCTCAAGAATATTAGAAGAATTGCTATCACAGAAACTGCATTCTTTTTTTATGGTTGTGCTGTAACAAAACTAAAAATCAACAAAAGCCCACAGTCTATAAATAGAGTGAGTTTTAGTTTAAACATTAAGCAATTAGGTGCATGGTAGCAGTGCCATTTACCGAGATGGGAGAGTCTGAAGGAGAAAAAGGGTTGTAAGCTGGGTGGAAATGGGGTCACAGGAAAGATCAATCAGTTCAGGGATGTCTGGCCAACCTAACACCTAGTGAGGTATTGGGACAGATGTATCTCAACTGATTCACCAACCATAGATTGAATGTGCCTGCTGTCACTAACACTTATTTTCCAAGAACTCTCTTTCTATTTGGGGATTTTGTAAATTTGAAAAATCACCTATTTAAATTAATATTGCCAACTAATTGGTTATGCTGCCACCTAGTGGTATACTTCAGAATAACAGGAGATGTGTTTTGTTTTTGGATGAATTCCTGCACACTTTTTTTAAATTAAAGAAGGCAAGGATTATAAAACCATTGGTGTCATTGTTCATAATATTGCCATTCTTATCTCTACATTATGCATTGTTTTGTATATTCCAAAATATCAGCGTTGCCTTTATGTTAAACTACTACTATTGCAAAAGGTTAGATTCCCCCAAAAGGAAAAACTTAATGCACAAAAATAACACAAATAGCTAATACTTGTTGAACGCTCACTATGTGCTGGGCACCACTGTAAATTCTTTACATGAACATCTTGTTTAATGCTGACAACAACCCTATGAATATTATTATTCCTGACTTGAGGAAATTGAGGCATAGAAATATAAGTAATTTACCTAAAGCATCAATCACAGCTAGTAAATAACAGAGCTGAGATGTGCATATAAGTAATATGGTTCTACAGCTCTTAAGCTTAACCATTTTGAACATTGTTTAAATCAGGAAAAATGGAAAATAATCTGAATGTTTAACAGTAAGGAAGTAGCCCAGTAAACTCCAGAGTGTTAATTTGCTAGAATGGTATGCAGACATTTAAAATGATAGATTCAAAGATTAGGTAATAACATGGGAAACTGTTAACAATGTGAAGAATCCATCCAATGTTATGCATTCAGTATGAGTTACACATCTATATGTGACACCAACATTTTTTTTATTTTTTAAGTGTTTAAAAACTTATTTGGAAATAATTTTAAACTTGTAAGACATTGCAAGAATAAGAACAGTACAAGGAACACTCATGGCCTTTACAAAGATTCACCTATTGCTATAATTTTACCCCATTTGCTTTATTACTTATTCCCTCTTTCTCTATTCACCCCCAATTTTTTCTGAACCATTGAGGGAAGCTGCATACATCATAGTTCTTTACCCCGAAATACTTCAGCATGTATTTCTGAAAAATAGGGCTTTGCTCACTAGTTTTTAACTTCATATATTTACGTGATATAATACCTTCATCTAATTTACTGTCCATATCCTAAATATTTTAGTTGATCTAATAATGGCCTTCATAGGGTTTTCCCCTTCCAGTATAGGTTCAATTTTAGGGTCAGGTATAGCATTTGATTCTCATGTTTCTTGAGCTACCTTAAATCTAGAAAATTTCCCAGCCTTTCTTTGTCTTTTCTGACATTGACATTTTTGAAGAATAACTCCTCCACACCCCCACCTTTAAAAAAAATAGAACACTTTTTGTTTTCTGTTTGTTTCCTCACAACTATAATGAGTATATACACTTTAGTAGGAATACTACATAGATGATGTAGTAACCTTCTCAGAGTATTACAGCTGGGGGCACATGCTGCCCATCTGTCCCCCATAGTTGATGTTAATTTTGACCATCCAGTCAATATGGTGCCCAATTTGTCCACTGTATAATTATCTATTTTTTCTTTCTTGCAACTAATAAGTCTGAGGGGGAGATACTTTAAGACCATGCAAATATCTTATTCTTCATAAAAAAAATTTCCCTTAGATGTAGCATCTATTGATGATTCTTGCTTGATCCAATCCTTACCATGAAGGTTGGTGATTTTTTCAACTAGCGCTCAGTCTACATATACCCCTTATCCTGGAGAGAGCCACATTATGACTTTCCTGAGCCCTGTGCTCTTTTGCCTTCATGGGCCCCTTTCTCCATAAAAAATTTTTGAATTATATTTTATGACTGTGTTGGTATACAGATTAATATGATCTAAGCTGGATTTATTGTTATTACATCATTTTAATTTCATTTTAAAAGAAATAAAAATGAAAATATTTTCATGGGCCTTTAAAAGAATCATGGGCTTTAGATGCTGTGTCTAATGGATCTGGGGTCTCAGCATCTTGCTCTAAACAAGAGACCTTCCTTCTCCTTCATATCTCTCTCTCTCTCTCTCTCTCTCTCTCTCTCTCTTAGTGACATGACTCATAGATTGCTATTTTTTTCCAATGGTTTATAATTCTTTACTATTTTTACTTAGTTTGGTGCACCAATTGTCCCAGATTGGGCCAGTGGGACTGGGAGCCTCTTCCAGCTGGCCACCATGTCCTTACAACATGTTCTCATAATCTTTTAGCACAGATTTTCTGGCATAACAAGATGTTCCAGGCTCCAATTGTACCTACCTTGCCCCAATCCTGGAATCAGCCATTTCTCAAAGGAGCCCAGGTTCTTAATAATGAGGAATGGTATCAGAAAGAAAGATCTGGGCCCTAGACATGCTCATTGCTATTATGTTTTAGAAATCATGCATTCACAGCAGTGTCTCTAATTCCAGTCCACCTCTACAGGATTCTTTCTTGCCTTCCCCCATTTCATACTCACATGTCTCTTCTTCCACAGTGAGAACCTTGACTCCTAATAATAGCAGCACATTAACTCATTTGCTCCAATCTTAGATTACAACTAAAATGGTTTGTTTTGTTTTGTTTGTTTGTTGTTGTTGTTGTTGTTGTTTTTGTATGTGGGTAGCTCCCTGGCTGGGAATTGTACCCAGGCCGCAGCGTTGACAGCACCGAAGCCTAGCCACTACACCACCAGGGAACTCCCAAAATGGTTTTGAAATTGCTTTGTCCATACACTATAATTAACACCCCTACCAAAAACAGTTCAGAACTTGTTTGCACTTTTCTCTTTCTACCCCTCCAAAACTGAGGATATACTGTTTCTATGTTTGTTGAATTAGTTCTTTTTCTTCCCCCCATTCAGTGTGATCATGGTATTCATTTGAAATAAAGTATATTCATTTGTTTCAATTGGCTTTTGATTTTATTCTTTCCCTCTTCCTATTGATTTATTTTTTGAATATGTAAGATATTAACATGCTTTTAAAAGTCAAAACTATATAAAATTTTACACTCAGAGAAGGGTCACTCCTTTCTGTGTCCTTCCCATTTATTCCCCTCATCTCCACTTGTAGGAAACACATTTCATTGTTTTCTGGATTATCTTTCTTACGTTTCTTTTTGTGATGAGAATGCTTATTTTCTTACTTTCCCCTTTTTCTTACACAAAAGGTACCACATTATAATATATATAATTTTTGCACTTTGCTTTTTTCATCTAATGTCTCCTGGAAATAATTTCATATCAGTTCATAATCTTTCTCATTCCTCTTTACAGCTGTATAGTACTCCATTGTAAGTACTCCTATGACTGTAGTTCATTCAAACAACCTCCTTCACTTATTTAGGTATCTGCTAATAATTTCAGATTATAAATAATGCTGCAATATATAATCATGTTAATGTATATTTCTATATTACTAGAGGTATAACTTTAAGATAAATTTCTGCAAATGGGATTGTTGTATTGAAGAATAAATTGTATATGGTTTTGCATTATTCCCTTTAGCAATGGACAAAAATATCTGTTTTCCTACATTCTTACCAACAGAATGTATTGTCAAGCTTTTGATTGTTTTGCCAATCTAATATGAGAAACATCTCAGTGTGCTTTAACAATTTACATTTCTCTTATTATAAAGGAAGTTAAATATATTTTTATATTGTGTGTGGGAGAGAGAAAGTGACATACAATCTGATATCTGAATGACAAGGAGCCAGTCATGCAAAGATCTAGGGGAAAGTGTTTTAGGCATAGAGAATAGAAATGCAAAGGCCCTGAGGCCAGTACAAGCTTGGTGTGTTTAAGGAACATCAAGCAGGTGTGTACGGTAGGAAATGGACTGAACTAATAAAGAAAGTTGTAGGAGATAGGGCTGGAAAAGTAAGCAAAGGCCAGGTAATATAAGATCTTATAGGTCAGGGTAAGGAATTTTGATTTTATTCTAAGTGCAATAGCAAAATTGGGAGAATTTTGAGCAGGGGAATGAAATCTGATGTACATTTTAAAAAGCTCTTTTGTAGAAAATGTGGGTGGTTAAGAGATGGTTTGGTAGTCGAGGGCAGAGATGATGGTGACTTGCCAAAATGATCATAGCAGGTGACAACAAGGGAGATAGGAACAAATGGAAGGAGTTACAATATATTTTGAAGGTAGAGTTGATAAGACTTGGATGTAGGTGAAAGAATAGATTCAATGACTTGTAGGATTTCTACCTAGGTAGATGCCAGTGTAGTTTATCAAAACGGTGAGGAATGAGATGCCTGTTAGACTTACAAGTGGAGATGTCAGCTAGGTGATAGGATATGTGATTCTGGAGTTCAGAGAGTAGATATATGGGAATCATTAGCTCTTAGATATATGGAAAACCATGAGACTGTATGAGATTACCTAGAGAGTAAGGGTGGAGGGAGAAAAGAGGGAGGCTCTTTGCAGATACCTGAGGAATACCAGCAGTTTTAGGTTGATAGAGGAGGAAGAGCCAGAAGAGACTTCAAAAGAATGACCAGTGAGACAGGATAAAGATCAGCAGTGTGAAGTGTACCAGAAACCAAAAGAAGAAAATGTTTCAAGAAAGGAGCAATGAACTACTTTGAATACTGCTGAGAGATGGAGGAAGATGAGGACAGGGAGTGATTGCCACATGTAAGTCATGTTGAATGAAATGGTACAAATAGAAACCCATGAGAGTGGATCAAGAGAACAGCAGATGAGCAAGTGAAGTGCCCACAGACAACTGATTCAGAAGTTTAGCTATGAATGGGCACAAGAAAACAGGACAATGAGTGAAAGGGATATAAGGTCAAAGAAGTTTTTTTAAAAATAAATAATGTTAAGGTATGTTTGTCTAGTGATAGATATTAATCAATAGACAAGGAAAACGGATGATGCAGAAGAAGGAAAAGATAATTGAGCGAGTCCTTGAAAAAGCAAGAAAGGCTGGGGTCTGGAACACAACTGGGAGTGTTGGCTTTTGATAGGAACAGGAATGGTTCTTCCAGGGTGGCAGGGGAAAGGCAGGGAGCATGAGCCCAGGCACGGAATGGGTGGTATATTTGGTGGTAGGAAGAAGGGAGAATGCCTATCAGATGTTTTCTTTTTCCTACCACAGCATAACTGAGTTCATCCAAACAAAATACACGCCTAGCATTAAGTATACGGTACATAAAGGAAGTAAGCAACATAGTCTCTAGATAGTCTTGCCTAAGATACTATTGTGAGTTAACAAACTACTTCCAAACTTAGTGGCTTAAAACAACAATTTATTATTAAGGTAGTTTTCAGTTTTAGGGGCCACATTTTACAGCTTATCCCTACAATCTCTAGCTGGGAAACCATACCCACATTTTGTCTTGCTAATTAAAACTGTATGGTAGGAATTCTTAGCAATTACAACAACATCAGCTGTGATTTTTCTTTGACCTAAAAAGTAAGCAAAACTTCACTTCTCCTTTGAGGGTGACTTGAATTTCTTTGTCCAGGTAGAAATCTGTCACTTGTCACCAACAGTCCTCTTATTTTTCTGTGCACATGGCAGATTTCTCCTGGGTGCAAAATTTAAAGCCCCATTTTCTCCCCATACTAGTCATAGTATTTTCTTGACACATTGTCAAATACAAAAAAAATGGGAGATTGAAACAGTGCACACGGAGGAAATGGAAAGCTCTTGCTTCTGACTTCATGGATACAAACACAGTCAATGTGAAATTAGACTCAAAGTTTTGTGTTCCTGAGAGAGTAGAGAAAAGGAAACCTGAAAAGGTGGTATGTTCATGAGTAAGAAATGGGAGACAGAAAGATATGAAGAGAGCTAACCGATAGATACAAATAGCAACAACAAAACGGGAAATGCCACTTGGCCCATACAGACACTGCTATAGTTTTCCATTTCAAAAAAGTTGAATTGTAAACATTATATTTCATTTTAAAGGGATTTCTTTTTACCCCTGGACTTAGATCACAAAATTGAAAACTAAAATATACCTGAAAATAAATATAAAATTCCATTGAAAAAATGTTTTGGTGAGGAAGTGGTTGGTAGGGGTGATATTGTAAACATTGTGTCATCCTTGTACCTTTATGTCTGCTAGAAATTATAGTTCCAAATTGGAAAACTTTATCATTGCCATGTTTTTTGTATTTTATAGCACTTTCCCTACTTTTGCTTACAGCCTCCCCTTTCCAGATTATGGAACTTTCTCTCATATTTGAGGATACCAATGGTTCCCTACAATGATGGAAATCATCTATGTATATTTTCACTGTTTAATCACATATGGTGATTGAACACTTGAAATGTGGCTAGTGCAAATGAGAAACAGGATTTAAAGTTTTATTTAGTTTTAATTGCTTATAATTAAAACTTAAAAGTCCACATGTGGATAGTGGCTATCATACTGGACAGTGCAGCCTGACATCTCATAGAATTTTGCTCACCTCCTTTTCTCTAGAATTTAAAAAAACTGAGCTTCAATATCATTATTCACTAATGGGCATTGTCCTATCATACACTTTTTATTTGTAGTAATTTAATTAATGTCTGATCCCTCATTGGATCACAATCTCCTTAGGGGCAAAGTCTATGTTTGTTTGTTTGTTTTGTCACCTTTTTATTATGCCCAGCATCTAGTCCAGCATCTGAAACATAATAGGTGCTCACTTAATATACAAGTACATGAATGATATTAAAAATTTTCATATATTTTTGGTATAAATGAGGACTTTGCTATCTATACAGAGAGAGAGAGAGAGAGAGAGAGAGAGAGAGAGAGAGAGAGAAATTAATTGAAGACTCTAAAGATGTGGAGAGGAGACCAAGGCCAGGTTATTAAAGAGAAATAAAGTTGGTTGCAGAATACTTTGGAATTAGAAAATTGGCTTTATTCACTATAATACTCTTCTTAACCATTCACTTTATGCCAGACAATGTCCTAAGTACCTTACATGAAGCATCTTATGTGCTCCTTACAAGATGACCCTGTGGAATAAGTCTATTAGTATCCCTACTTTACAGATGACATGGAGGTCAAGAGTAGTAACTTACTCAAGGTCATAGAGCTGGTACCAGCTATGTGCAATAGAGCAAGCATTTAAATCCATGTAATCTGACTTCAGAGTCCACCTTCTTATCCACAATGTTGTATTGCTTTTTGTTTGATTGTGTCCTTAGGGTGACAGAGGCTTAGTGACCTCAAATGTCTGCATCAGGGTTTTGTCTAAAGTTAAGCTTCAGTAAGCCAGTGTACCTGGAGGTTTAGGCCTCTTCCAGTGGTGCAGGTAGAGGGCAGTGGGGGGTAGTAGGACCAAGGATAATAGGGTATAAAAAAATGGCACAAGATTCCTTTTCTTAAAACGTCAAACAAATATTTTTACCTCTAAGATTTTTTGCCTTATACATAGTACATGGGAAATAAAACCTTTTCTTTAATAAAATGAAACACAAAATAATTAAATGCCCTTCTTCAAATCTCTGGTCTAGTAAGAAAGATTAATGAAAGCTAAGAATTACAATAGTCTCCTTGTGAATTAGCTAGTTTTACTGAGCTTTCCCTCTCCCTGCTTCTCATCTCTATCACATATTCAGAGCTCCGTAGATGGTCCATAGTTGAGAATCCTATTTAGTTGTTTCTTTTGGGTGGTGGTGGGGGGAATAGTTCCCTGGCTGAGAATCAAGCCCAGGCTGCAGCTTTGAGGTGCCAAAGCCTAGCCACTACACCACCAGGGAACCCCCCTAGTTGTTTCTTTAATTGCTTCATGTAAGGGTATCTTATCTTCCTGTGTGCCGGTTCGACCTGCCCCCATCCCCCAGATTCACTCCCCACCCTTCCCTTTTCTGCTCTGAACCCTGGAGGACTGACCTACATGGGTTACATCACCAGGGTCCCTCCCCCTCTGGCTTCCAATGCGTTTAGCAGCTTGGTACATGGGGTAAAAGGAAGAGCAGAAAGGAAGAGGAATTGGGGGATTTCTTCTCCCCTCTTCCTACTTTGGTGCTTCAGCAGTGCTCAACAGCCCTTCCTTTGTGGCTCCAGCACTCACTGGGACCTCATAACGCTTTCTTCACCTTGTCCCTCCATGTCTAGGGACGGGAAGGTTTGGCAAACGCTTGCTAGTCCCTGCGTGCCTCTACATACCTGTTGTCTCCTGTAACTCTGCCCAATCTTTATAAATAGTCCCTTAAATAAATTATTTTCAGTGAACTGTTTCGAGTAGGATCCTGCCTTGATAGATTTCCCCTCTAGCAGTTTTTTAAATTTCTTAAAGTCATGGAAGAGGCCTAGACTTCCAAATAGGTATAAAATTAAATAGGCCCCAGGTCGATTGTCTCACAAATTGTATCAGGAGATTTTATCACTGTTTCCAACACTGTTCAAGGGAGAGAGACTCTGAATGTGACAGACACATGTACCCTGTTATGTATCAGGCTTTTTTACAGCTTGAATGAAATGACCTCAAGATTATCCATTTCCTTTGCCCTGAGACTCTGATCTTCAAGCAACCTTGTGATTACTAAATTGGTTTCCTAGGTAACTTGATTCAGAGGAAAGGGTACCTTGGAAGGCGGACATCAACATTCCAGACCCTAAAATAGTGTAGTCTTCTCTTATTTTAGTCAAACTAGTATTTTTAGAAGAATACTGTTTCCCATCTTCCCCATACATACTACTTTTTTTTCTCTTTCTGGCTTGCATTTCTCAAATATGTATTTGTTGTTGTTGTTCTTATGGCTTCACCCCTGTGTTAAAATGAGGGATCCTGTTACCCAAATCTACAAACTCATCTGTATCTCTACACTCTGATATTGTATCTACTCTCAGTCTTCCTTCCTGTTATAATTTAAAAGAATCAGTTGGTTGTGTTTTTTTTTTTTTAAATCAAAGAGCAGCTCCTCTCTCTGTACACTTGTGCCATTCCTCTCTTGTCTTCCAAAGGGCTTCCCTGTTCATTTATCCGCTTTCTCCCACAACCTTTCTTCCTTCTTACTGGAACATTCCATTAGCATACAAGCATGCTCCAGCATCTCCTGATTTGGTAAACCCCCCCCCTTGACTCCACGTATACCTCCAGCGAGTGCTTCATTTCTCTGCTCGTCTGCACAGCAAAACTTTTTGGAAAAGTTGTTTATGCTGGCCGTCACTACTTACCTTACCTTGACTGCGTTCTGGCTTCCTTCCAGGAAGCCATCACTCCACCGAAACAGCTTTAGTCAAGGTCATCGGCAACCTCCATGTTGCTGAATTCAATTAATCTTTCTTATCTTACTCAGCCTCTTATAAGTATCGGACACAGTTGACCAGTCTCTTTTTAAAATGCTTTCTTCTCTTGGCTTCCATGAGACCATTCTCTCAGTTTCCTTTTCGGACTCCTCCTCTTCATTCAACCTGTAAATATTGAGTTGCCCCAGGGCTAAGTTCTAGGCTTGTACCAGGCACATGGGACTATTGAGTACTGTGTGAAATGAGATGTGCTGTATGCATAAAATACACTCTGGATTTTCAAAGGCTTTGTATCAACAAGAATACAAAGTATCTAATTAATAATTTTATGATTACATATGAAAATAATATTTTGGACATATTGGGTTATTAAAATTAATCTCATCTGTTTTTTTTTACTTCTTTAATATGGCTTCTAGAAAATTCAAAATTACATATGTGCCTTACATACATTTCTGTTGTACAGTACTGTTGCAGATCCTTCCTCTATCCACTTTCTCTTTTCCTCATCTTATCTAGTTCCATAGCTTTAAATACCATCTACAGGTTGACTCCTAAATTTAGACCACTAACTCTGACCTCATATTTAAAGTCTGATGTGTACATATCCAGCTAGCACTTGAATTTCCATTTGAATGTGTAACAGGTGTTGACATCTCAAAATGGAATTTTCTATTTTCCCCAGCCTCATTACATTACCTGCTAAGTTTCCCATCTCAATAAATGGTGTCATCATCTGTCCAGTTGCTCAAATCATCCTTGCTCACTCTAGTTTCCTGACCCACTTCATCCAGTCTTCCAGCAAGTCCTATTGGTTCTACCTTCAAATTATATTTTGAGTTCCATCCAGTTTTCCTCATCTCCAGTGCCACTACCCCAGTCTAAGCCAGTCTCCTCTTACCCTGACCATTGTAGCAGCTTCCTAACTGCTCTCTTTGCTTCTACTCTGACACCATTACAGTCTCTGCTCCATATTTCAGAGTGATCTCTTTTAAATATAAACCAGATCATACCATTCTTCTACTTAAATTCTCCAGTGACTTCCTATTGTGCTTAGAATACAATTCAAACCTATCATAGCTTGCAAGGCCTTGCATATAAATCTGATCTCTACCTCTTTCTATCTTCATTCATGCCACTCTTTCCTCTTGTCATAAAAATCTCCAACCCCACTGGCCTTCCTCATGTTACATTTGCAATTGCCTCAGGCCCTTCATATGGTGTTCTTTCCTCCACCTCAAATGCTCTACTTCCAGAGTTTTGTTTGGCTGACTCCTCGCCATCCTCAGACCTCAGCTCAAATATTACCTCCTTAGACAGACCATCCTTGCAAGTGGCATTCTGTCCTCATCACTTTCAATTTAATCATATTCATACACCCTTCCTCTTACAAAAGTGTTTTTTAGTATTTGTTTCCTTTTTTGTGTCATTTCCCCTTTAAGACTGTAAGCTCTTCAAGAGCAGGGACCCCATGCGCACCTAGCATGGTCCAGAGTAGGCACTTAAAATAGTTTCAACTGATAAATTGCAAAATAAATATTAATCAAATGAATTTTTAAAAAGAAAGAATGGGTAAAACTATTTTTGGAATAAATTCATTTTGGAATGAGTAATATGGACTGTCTTAGAAACTAAGGCATAACTTAAGGAGTTTATTATGCATTGGACCTTAATAGATATTAACCCATTAGTGTGATTAAATTTGTGAAGTTCAGCAAATATTGAGGACCTAGTATTTGCAGAGCATACTTTCTCTGCCCTTAGCATTGGGAGAGGTGAGAGGACAGTGGGACATGCATCCTTAGAGGCAAAGGGGAGGGATGACTTAAAGGGGGGGGTGGTGGGGGGAGGGGAGGTCCAGGGCAGGTATTAGCTCAACAGATTAAAGCTCCTGATTAATTTTGCCTAGATTTTAGCTCTAGCAGGAGCAATGACTGTTATTTCTTTAACATCTGGGTCAGTATGCATAGTAGGTTTTCAAGAAATGCCTTTTGATAGAATAAATAAGTACATTTATGAATTGTTAAGAAAGCTCAGGAAAAGTGAAGTCTTAAAATTTCTGACTGTGGATGATAGTGGAAGTGTCTAGGAAGCAAATGGAAAAAAATGCACATGTATTAGAAACTATGAGGTAGAAACAAGGTTGAATTGGACACTCAGAGGTACACTCGCCTGAGGATTTGGAAATAAGAGAATGATTTCTTCTTATCCTGCTTCACGCCCCCAGAGTTGAATCAACTTCAGAGTTCCTGTTGACCCCAGGAGAGGATTTCAAATACACAAATCAGGAAAACAGAAGGAGGAAAATCTTCGAACGTTAAACAGCAAAAACATCCCACCTGAGGACATCTTGTTTTTTCTCAGCCCAAATCAGATATACTGTGACATGCAAAAGACTGTGCTATCCGATTGTGATAATGCAGGACACATACATCTGTGTCCAGACTGCACTTCTGCTGGGGTCTATTTTAGGGAGCTTCTGGATTTGTATCTAAAAGTGATATCTGGAAAAGAGATAACAATTTGTGCTCACATAGTGCTTTTCATCCAAAGGTCTCAACGCACTTTGCAAAGAAATAAGTATTAGTATCCCAGATGGAACAACTCAGACAGAGGGGCTGCTACCCTTTTCAACAAACTGAGGAGCGGAGGCCCTTGAACTCCTGACACAGCCCGAGGCTATAAATTATTGACTCAGGCCCTCTATTGATTGAGAGCTGGGACTACCAGTGATGTGACTTATTATTATTATTTTTTTATGTAAAGTAGAATATCAGGTTCTAATCTAAAGAACTTTAGAATGTGTTCAAAACATATGAAAATGGGTGGTTTTAAAACTGCTAAATTTGGGGTAAAGTATAACTACTGAAACTAAGAAAAGTGGTTATTCTAGTCAGACTAATAATAGCTAACGTGATGAGCATTATTCTAAGTGGCCTATATATATTATTTTAAAGACTTACAACAATTTTATTGAGGTAGGAACTATTATCACTTTACCCATTTGATACAGTTGAGGAACCAAGACACACAGAAATGAAGTGATTAGGTCATAATGCCAGTGAAGCAAGCGGCAGAGTTGGAGTTCAGACGTAGGCAATCCTGAGTTCATTGCCCATGCTCTTAGTCAGTCACTCTGTGCCAGGTCCTGTGAAGCATTTTGCATGAATTATCTCACTGAAACTTCATAAAACCCCTAAGCAGTAGATTTATTATTATCCCAATGTTATTGGAGGAGGAAACTAAGGCTTACAGAGGTGAAGTGATTTGCCCAAAAGCAAAATCCTGGGATGGAGCCAGGATTTTGAAACTTAAGGCAAAAGAGCACTAGGCAAGGAGTCAGTTTTAGTACTGTTTCTGCCACTAACAAGGCCGTGTGACTTTGAGCAGATCAAATCATCTCTGTGATCTCTGTCTTCCTCTGTGAAAGGAGGACTTGGGCCACATTGATGCTGACGTCCTTCCCAATGCTGATATTCTCAGATGCTCAATATCTGTTTTCTATTTAGTTCCTTATTCGAAAAATCCTTGGAGAAAAAGAAATTAACCACACAGAACCTGAGAGTGACTCTGAAAGCCAAATTTAGAAAACAGACCTCAAAAGGAGAAAAAAGAAGTTTATAAAATGTCTTTATTTAGAAAATGAGACTGTCCAGCAAAGTGTTTGGCTTGATTCGTGAAACTCAGTGACCACATAAAGGCCATGCACATCTCCTTGTCTAGTTACTTCTCCTGGATGTAGTCATGTAACCTGGTGCAGTGGCCATTTGTGACCACTGAATTGGCTAACGCTGGAGGAAGTCCATCTTGTGTGGGAGGGAGCTGGGAGGAGAAGCCAGGCTTTTCATGTGGGTGTTCTATCTTGAATTTGGAATGTCTGTACCATTCTGACTACTTCTGTTTTTGTTCTCAGCAATTATTATTTAGTGACACAGCCTACGGCTACCATGAACCAGTTTTTTCACACCCTTGTGGTGAGCCATGGTAGGTAGTGAACAGGTCTGGCTTCCATTTCTCTGTGTGGTTCTGTTCAAAAGTGTGAGCTTGATCCAAAGGAAATGAAATCGTTATCTTGAAGTGATATTTTTGCTTCTACTTTCATTGCAGCATTATTCACAATAGCCAAGGTATGGAAACAGCCTAAGTGTCCATTAATAGATAATAATGGATGTGATATATATATATATATATATATATATATATATATATATATACACACACACACACACACACACACACACACACACATACACATAAAATGAAATATCATTCAGCCTTAAAAACGAAGAAAATGATGTCATTTGTAACAACATGGATGAACCTGGAGGACATTATGCATGCAAAGTGAAATTAGCCGGACAGAGCACGACAAGTACTGCATGGCGTCATTCATATGTGGAACCTAAAAAAAAGTCAGACTCAGAGAAAAGGAATAGAGTTAGAGTAGTGGTTGCCAGGAGCTGGGAAGAGGGTGAAGAGGGAGAGGTTGTTAAAAGGGCACAAACTGTCAGTTATAAAATGAATAAGCTCTTAGGATCTCATGTATAACATAGTGCCTGTAATTGATAACAATGTATTTTATAACTTAAATTTGCTAAGAGAGAAGAACTTAAGTGTTCTCACCAAAAAAAAAAAAAAAAAAAAAAAAAAAAAAAAAAAAAAAAAAAAAAAAAAAAAAAAAAAAGAAAAAAAAAAAAAAAAAAAAAAAAAAAAAAAAAAAAA